>JARHVA010000140.1:7180000-7437814 GCA_037957365.1 Torreya grandis
TGTGTACATCATAAGACATTAGATCTATCCACCCTACATAAACAAGACCTACCCTCTTGATAATATTTTTCTCATTATTAGACAAAGGCAAGGTGTGAATAGTCTCCATCATTTGACCCTATCAGAACTCTCCACAATAGATATCCTCCCATGCCAACCCAACACACAAATTTAACATTAAAAATGATATGATATATGTATAAAATTCATATTTTTATATCATATAATATTTTATTTTTAAAACAAGGAAAAAATAGATGCTAATACTACCTATAAGACAATATTGTGGACACAACCACATGATTTTAGACAAAAATGTGTAGGGTCTAGACACTACTGGCCCATAAAGGATGGGGCTATAATAAAAAAATTAAAACTTAAAACTTAAAATGTAAATAAAAATAATTAAATATAACCTAATCAAAATTGTCAAAAAGTATAAAGATCATATTTTGGTATTCACTAGTCCAACATCCTCCTCTGCCTTAAATTAGGAGCTCTACCTCCTCAAATCAAGTACAAGAAATAACTCTCTTTTATGAAGTTTTTGACACTCATAGCTCAAATTTTCAATATTTAAATTTTCAAATGAATAGTAAATTTTTAATTTTCAAAATTATATAATTATGTGTGTGTGTGTGTGTGTGTGTGTGTGTGTGTGTGTGTGTGTGTGTGTGTGTGTGTGTGTGTGTGTGTGTGTGTGTGTGTGTGTGTGTGTGTGTGTGTGTGTGTGTGTGTGTGTGTGTGTGTGTGTGTGTGTGTGTGTGTGTGCGTGTGTGTGTGTGTGTGTGTGTGTTTGTGTGTGTAATTACCAATATGCCATACTACTATAGTGTAGGTTAAAAACTAGCAAAATCCATGGCTTACCACACTAAAAGGATGATATCCAATCATATATAACTCCTTTAAAAATAATGTTTATTCCATGTGGAAGATGAGCATGTAATCTCCCATATTGCCTATGTTTTGATCTTAATATGTTTTCTTTAATATGTCAGTAGATCTTATTCTATCCTCCATATAAATTCATTCATTGATATAGGAACCCATATAAATTATAGTCCACATTCAATCTATTAATACTACTCAAAATTGATAATAAATGTTATTGAATCATAATCTCAATCAATTATTGTCTCTACATCAACGATATATTTTGGTTCGATATACTTACACCATTTTCATTCCTCTAACCAAAAAGGGTGGCATACATATGAACCATTTATTTGAACCTAATACATAAGGGGTAGTTAAATCAATAAATATTCACTATACATTAGATTTTGACTTAGATTATACTCTATATTACTTAGTGTATTTTAGTTATGGCTCAAAACCATGCTTCAGTTTATATAGATTTTTCTTAGTAAATTACAATTTCACACAGGCTATACATAGTTGATAAAATTTATGTTCATTTACATAGTATTACATAGGATATATAGGTTGACATAATTACTCAGAATATGCTCAATGGATTTTAGTTTTTACTCAAAATTTTTGATACTCAGGTAGGTTTTCACCTTAAAGACAATAAAAACTTGCATTATCATAAAAAATAATGTAGTATTGCCCATATTTATATAGAAATAGCTATTTTATATTGTCACAAATTATCATAGTTATTACATTGTTTACCTAGTAAAAAAAAATTGATATTTTATCTAGATTTTGTAGATGTTTATACAAATCACTAGGATTAAGGCATGTGCATAACATATGTTCAAAGTTGGTACAATTGGGCTCAGTTTTTATGTAGATTATGATAAAGGGGGAATGTGCACAACACATATTTACATAAATATATAATTATTATTTAGAATTCAGATTTATCACTCAAATTATATGAATTAGTATTATTAATTACTAGATTGGGGTTATGTGTGTGACACACAATCTCATTTTTTCATTTTTTCACTAGATTACACAAAAGGAATGAAATTCATATCATTATCTATGCTATTTACACCAGATTTAATTTAAAATTATATATACATGATATTTACACTAGGTATCTCCCTAGTTTTTAATTAGAATGAATCATATAACTATTTGCAGTGGTTGATGTAATTTTTTCACCAATATTTCCACCATTAGGTCTAGTTTATTGAGTAGTGTGGGGCTAAATTTAAAATAAAGTTGTGAATTTTAGGTGCATATATAAATAATAAAAATTAGGGGTAAGCTTAACTTATCTCTCTATACTACAATGGTTTACTCAAAATCTACACATGGACTCCATATCAGAGTTCATCTCCATAACCATTGTGCTAAGTCTTGTTCAATTATCTACCAAAAAAAGAATAAGATTAGACATCATCCTCTCTCCACATGGTTTTATTATGTTATACCCATGAAACATTTGCTTACAATCAATATGTAACATAGATAAGATTAAGTATCATTGTTATTACTTTTACTCTAGTACTTTCATTTCATTACATTACTAGAATAAAAAGGGTGTAAATGTAGAAACTCAAATCTAGTCAAACAAACACAAGTACTATGTATTTTTGTGATTTTCATATTTATAGGCTCCTAATTCCAAATTAAGACTATTTTACAACCCCTCAAATTGTACTTAGTATAATGTAATAATTTTTTTAAAACTAAATACTAACATTCATACGACTTAAATAAACTTAACAACTTAACTAAACAATTCAAAGCAAAAGTACTAAATTCATACTGAAAAACTATTTATATCATATAACAACTCCAAAAAAAGTAAATATATTAAGACACAGCTACGACTGGTCCCATAATATAAGAACTATTGTTCAACATATACAAATGAAATACAATTACATTTCCTTTATCCCTTTACCCTTAATATAATAAATAGAAAATAAGCCATTAAGAGCTTGTGTTGTACCAACTCGTATATCTTTGATAAACTCAAGTGCAATATCTAAGTAATTACTACTATTTTGGGGAGGGAGAGCTTCATCTGAGTGTTTTTCCTCACCAACTATGGACCTATAATCCCCTATTAGGGAATTGCCCTCCCTTCATGGATAGGTAGATAGAACGGTGTGGGAATACATAGAAAAAGCTAGTACCCATGTGTTTTAAGATAAAACTAAACATGTAGTGTATCATAGAAAATCCATTCTATTGAAAGATAACATACTAACATATAAATCATACATACCAAAGATAATGTCTCACTATACATTATTGAACCACAAGATTCATACTAAGTACATCCTCCTAGCGATAATATCACACCACATGCTATACATAAGAGTAAGCAAAATATACTTTTATTCCATCAAAATATGAATGAAGCATACCTTATTATCTAATTCAAACAAAAATTAATGCCTACAGTTCATACCACTTGAAAAATTTTCACATTCTTATTAAACTACAGATTCTCAACTACCACAATAAGATTCAAATAATTACACCTCATGATATCCCATAATATCATAGTCTAGTGTTCTAAGACAAAACTACTAATTTTTCTCACAATTAGTCATACAAAGTAGTCATAAAATACATGGGAAACATAACTTCAATTCAATCAACTATATATATCAAAGTAATTCATAATTTTCAAACACACATATTAAGTCTTAATTAACATTTGTTCTAATATCAAGGTTGTATGCACACATACATGATGTCCTAATAACTATTAAAAAATGTGTTATTCAAGTAATAACCAACACATACATATAATCAGTCAACATAGGTGAGAGTTTAGACATATAACTATAATATGTACCATCTGGATATATACATTTAAGCTAGATAATTTTATTATATCCCATACTATCATAGCTACTCATGTATGAGTACCCTACTCAAACATGAACATAATCTTACACTTTAATTAATTAACAAGTACAAGACTATACCATCTGGATATACCCTTAGATTTTTATGTTAATAAAGCAATCATAATTTCTAGGCACACAACTTGATGCTCTATTTTATATTCTTTATTTATATATAAATATATGCCAATACATTAGTATATTTTAATATACTCATATTAAGTACCGTTCACTAGTTTCCATTACTGTAAGCATATATGTAACATAAATCTACCATGTTATTATCAAAATGTTAAATAATTCACAACCAAGTTATTCCATAGTATTTCATTATAAAATCTTAATATGATTCACTTCATTCCTCTATGCAAGGCCTAGTTTCATTTTAGATATAATAACCATACTAACTCTGTTGAACGACTATTTATAAATCTCATGATCAACTTGTACTATTCACAACTTAACTTATTTTTATTTGATGCATGACATCATGTAAGACATTCATTATCATATCATTTGAGTAATAACATATATACATAGACGCATATGTACATGCATATATATTTGAATATGTGTATAAATATTGCCATCAAGGAAAACAACACTATTGGTAGTAACTCTCATATTTATCATAAGGATCAAATAATCCATATCAAATTCACAAGTCATATATGAGTTACAAATTCAATTATATAATTTACAACTTGACTAACTCAACATTCTATTTTTAACATTCAAAATTTAATTTCTAATATTTTAATGTTTTACTAAATGGCTTTCCGAACTGAGTATACAGAGCATTCTAACATTGATTATTGATCAAGGGTAATACTAAGAGAATATCTCAATTCTAAATAGGTTCTCATGGTAATTATGCTCATTCATTTGAGCTATAATTCAGGCTAACCACAATATGGAAAACTAAGGCAAAATAAAGTTCTACCAAACATTTGATCTTGCATTCAAGATAAATATATATTATTTTAAATGACTCAACAATCTCAATGACTTGGTATTTTAATATAATTGACTCAAAAATTAAAAAGGAAATGGGCCAATATTGTAAAGCATAGTTTAATATCAAAATATAACTAATGAATTAAGACTCTACTCACATAATAATAAAAGGCCATCTAAATTCAGATGCTGTCCATATTGCTTTATACACTCAAGTTAAAATATAAAGGATGTTGATTTTAAAGAAACTTAGATCTAAAAGATAATATGAGGCATTTCCATGTTATGATATGTGATTTAAAAAAAAATATAAACACATCTAATAATAATAAAACTCAACAATCTCATTCTTAACTCAACTTTCATTCTTAATATACTCAGGGATTTAATAAAAAGGTTGGGTATTTTAAATTATTAAACTTAGTGAATTTATAAAGACTCAAATTTTTTTATACATATGACACCATGTTTTTCTATTCAAAACTCTGTAGTTTTAATATAATACTCATATATATTAAATTTATACAAAGCACTTCATTTTTTTTAAGACTTGTTTTGCCAAATATAACCTCTACAATTTTTTTAATTTTACTTAGATATATACTTAAACATTTGTGTTTCTACTTAGATTTAGACACTATGTACTCAATTATTTGGATTTAGATATTCAACGATTTCATCTAAAGACCAGACATTATAATATTTAAACTCAATAGTTTATATCTAAAAAAGTTAGCAATTTCATTTAATACTAAAGCATTTTGTTTTATATAAGACTCAACATTTCAATTTGAATAAAATGGTATTTTCATATATAAATTGATTTTTAAATAAAGATTTTAGCTATTGAATATATATGACATGGTATTTTTATTTATGCCTCTATGATTGAAATAATATTCAACTATTTTAAAAACTCAACAAATATATATCTAGTGACTTTAAAATATATAAGCTCAACTATTTAAAAAATAAGCAAAATGAATTTATTCATTTAAAATTATAGTGATTTATAAATATGGCTTAGCACTTTTAATTCATGATACACATATATATTAAGATTGTGACTAGGCATTTTAAATTCTAACCTAATTTTTAATAAAATACTTTAGTTTTTATAATTTAATACTCAATAATTTTGTTTAAAGGTTTGGCATTCTATTAGAGACCTAGTGATATATGTATGTAATTAAAAAACCATCATTTCTATAAATCAATCCTAACTCAGAGAAGATAGATCATACCATACACTTTTGATTAGGGAGACATTTATTAAGCAAGAACATGACCAATATGGGGATTCACTAGACCTAATTAGGGGATCTCTTATCATAATAAACCATGATAGGGAGGGTTATAAAGCCTCTAGTCAATCACAATCACATAATAACCCTAAGGGAGTCTTATGTTTTGATATCTCTATAAACTAATAACAAGTAAAGTAAATCTAATCTAGTTCTCACAAAAGCTTGTGACATAATATGAGGGATTAGTAAACAATCAAAACATGTATAGAATAATCTCAATTAAGATATGTATGAGAAAGACCCTAATACATGGAATAAGAAGAGTAACATTATTTAAATCCAATATTTATACTACTATTATCTACTAAAGAGAGGAGTAAAGTTAGAGAACACTTACTTGAATAATGAACCCATCAAGACTTAATCTCTCACTTGGACAAAGGGACTTTGTAAGAGGCTTTTGTGGTTTTTAAGGATAACTAAGAAATGAAAAAGCATCCAAGGTTTATCTACAAGACTAGATTCTCCAAGTAGAAACCTTAAGCTAAGACTCCTCAAGTAGAATGGTAAAAGAGCATATTATAAGGAAGTGTAAGTGAATAATAAATATTGGTTGCATATGAAATAATATTATATATAGGTGGATTTGACTCTAAAACCTTATGAAAATATTAGCTGACAGGGTCAACCCAGTGGACCTAACATAATTTTAGACAATTATTCACTAGATTAGCCAAGAGCTAAACTAGTTCCTAAATGACAATCACCCAAAACTATATAGAGTCGACCTAGTTGATCTAGTATAATAAATTGAGAAAAGTGGATTAAGGTGAGGAAAATAAGGATGGAAAGTGGGAAAAGACTAGAGGAGTGTGCAAAGGAGTAATAACTTAGGGAATGGTTTAAGGAGCTAGTTGGATTGGTAATAATATGGAAATAAGGGACAACAATCCTGTGAAGCATCAATGGTCTTCCCACCCCTTTCCCAGTGCACCCTTTAAGGCGTTCATTCAGATATATTGAGTCTTGATAGGTTCTTAAAAAATGTAAAGCATTAGTATTTGATAAAAGATTAAAATATTATGTGTATACATATTCCCCACTCTAAGCTCATCACATGTCACTAAAGTGTAATAGGGGATGGTGCTTCAAGAAAGAACATAAGAGCACATAAAAATGATGTTAAAAAAATTTATAGTATAAAATAACTAAAAGTAAATTATTGAAAATAAAATAACTAAAAAGTAAATGTATGCATACCTTGAATTACCGTTATCACTAGATGATTATCTATTATGTTGTTAGTTTTGATTGTGTAGGGTGTGAAGACTAATTTTGACAAACAAAAGAGTATAAAACTAAAGAGAAAAAATAAACAAATGTAGGAAATCCAAGATAACTAGTTGTTTATGGAAGGGACATACTTGGGAATTTGGCAAGCTGGGGTGAAAAGTGATATATTAGACCAAATTACCAAGTCAAAATAGGAGTAACTTGGGTAACCAAAAAGTCAAGGCTAATAAAGACCAAAAAACTCAAAAAAGTAAACCTTAATTAAGAAAGCTAAACTTACCAAGTCAAACCAAAGATACATGTCAAAAAGGATGGTAATCAAACATCAATATAAAAGAAGAAACAAAATGGTAAAATAACATTGATGAGTCAATAGTAATAATCCTTATCTCACTCAATAATGAAAAAGTGTATGGGCTCAAGTGCCCATAATAAAAGGGTAGTATAATAATGACAAATGGTAAAAAAGATAGCAAAACAAGTCTAAGAATGTAATTCTATGGCATAAAGAAAGTAATTTAGTGTTATTCAAACATGTTTTATTAAAAGGATAGATAAAACTAAAATAAATTAGTGCTAGAATTTTTTAAAAGGTGAAGAATAAGGGAGTATAAAAGAAGGAAAAATAGATTTGGAATCACAATTTGCTTGTCAAGAGGGAAAATGAAATGGGTAGAATGGAGAATGAAGGAAAAACCAAGATAGATTAACTTTTTATAGAAGTAAAGACACTCAAATTAGGTTTTTCAAAATAAGAGGACTTTTAACCTTAAGGAATCTGAAGAAATATTCTTAGCTACACAAGTCTTAGGTCAACAAATATAGTATATAGATCATCACATGAAGGCTACATGCATGAAAATTAAAATAGACCTACCTTTCCACAATGTGTTCCTCATTCCCTATAACCCCTTATAGAGTCATCAGTCTACTATGAATATTGGGTACTTATGTGAGAAAGTAGGTAGCACCATAGAGTTTGTTAAATTCTCTTATTCTAATCTACTAGCCTACCACACCCCAATGGACCTCAGCTCTATTGTGAGTCCAACTGTGGATTTTGACCTTTGATTATAGATATGAGATGTGCTTGTAATCATGTCTTTTAGTGTGATTTTGACTTTTGATATTTGTATGTTGCCTTTTTTATATTATTGATTTTTATTTCAAATGATTTGGCTTTTAACTTTCTTGATGGATTTTTCTATTCCTCCTTCATACAAATTTGGAAAACCAAACATGGGTGCTAAAGATGAATTTAATTTAAATACTTGGGACTTGGTTTATAAGAGAGAGAACTTCAAATAACATGGGGTCTAAGAGTATCATAAATCTAGGTGAAATAAAAGTGCTATTTTAAATTTGACCTTATTTTATCCAATGTGGAGTGAAAGGAAAGGAAATCAAGATGAATGACACATGAAACAATTTGAATTACTTTAAATTGTAAAAAATGTGACAGAGGGAAACAAAAGGATATAATGACAGTAAAGTGTGATTATTTATCATAAGAATAAGGGAAGTGGAGGAAAACATCCTAACATAGATTGTTGTACAAATTTTATCTATCAAAACAAGAAAAAGCTAAAGTTGAGAACAAGGATAAAAATTTGTAACTATTATAAAACACATTCTAGTAAAGGAATGATAGGATGATAATTTTATGACAAAGGCTAGGTCTTATCCATGGTCTTACACTACAACTCATAAAAGAAGAACCTATGAGGGTACCAAAAAGCATGTGAAAAATAAATGGGATAAGAAATATAGTATTATGTAAGGAAGGCTAGGTCCCATCCATAGTCTTACATTGCAACTCATAAAAGATAAATTCAAGGGATGACAAAAAGTATGAAAATAGAAAATACTATGGTACATCATGAGGAAGATTGGGTCCTATCCATGGTTTTACAATGCAACTCATGAGAGAAAGGGGAAACCAAAAGACCAAAAAAGGAAGGACTAAAGGTTTATAATAAGAGAAAAATGTTGCAGAGGGAGAGATCCATGTAAATAACCTACAAAAAGTTTTAGATAGATAGCATATATAAAGCATGAAAATAAGGGAATGATCTTACACTAACATCTAGATCAAAGATGAGCATGTGAGAGATAAGATTTTGTCTCAGAAAGTTTCTTGAAGTTAAATTAGTTTGGTAGCATGTCAAGTAAAATAAGAGTGGGAATCACAAGATGACTCAAAGGCTAAGTGGATGTAGGGATGGGCATAGTAAGATGACCTAATGTCTAAAATCATATGTGGGTGGGAATCACAAGATGCCCCAAAGCCTATAGAAACACGTGGATGGGCATCATAAGATGCCCCACAAGATGAAAAGAGGAAGAAAATATAGGAAAAGATAAGAAGCAAAGAGAAACCCATATAATGTCTAAATGGATTCATGTTATCCAAGAAGATTTTGATAGGGATATGATGCTTGAGGAAATGAACAAAATAATAAGAAAGATAAATAGTGAACTAAGTCAAAAGATAGGGAAAGCAAAAAAAGGTACAGAGCTGACTGGGTTGGCCTAGTATAGAAAATAAGATCTAAAAATTGTATATATTCGACATGGTCAACCTAGTATAAAAAAAAGGGGCTGGAAATTATATAGAGTTGATAGGCTTGACCTAGTATAGTAAGTAGGGAAAAAATAAATATTTTGTAAGAGATTGTGTCAACATAAATGATTATGTATTGAAACACAAAATTTTTTTCAAGTAATTTTGAAAGCAAGAAATGAAAGAAAACACACAATCAATTAGATCAATGAGGTTGATCTAATTGAGGTATACAACACAAAACCTTGTACCAACATTGGCCAATGCAATTTTTTTTAATACAACATACAATTGAGCAAAGAACAAGTAGTTAACTTGGAAAGTAAAAGCCAACTAAGTGGTCAACCTAAATGTTGTTAGATTATTAGAATGTTATTTTATATGTGATAGGAAGTTGGTTATAATCAAGGAACTATAAATCAATTTAAAGATGGTTTAAAGACATTTGGACTAAAAGGGATCTATATTGGTAATGGTACTAGCTTGGTATTGGGGCCTACCCCCTCACTTGACACACTATAATGATAAGGGTGTTAGGTGCTTATAAAAAATATAACATTAACCACATGTTTATACTTGTATATAAAACCAAGTTGCCTTCTCCCTTGGTGATTAAATCCAAGTAATTTGGCCTTGGGTAGATAATTGTTAAAAATGCTTTTTGAGATTTTGTGATTTGGTAGTGTGTGCATAAAAGAGAAAATAGTGAAACTAAATGGTATATTAAAAACCACCTAATTAGACTATGTGATATATTATAAGCATGCAAGCAATAAGAAATGAAAGTGTGAGCTGATTACTAGCATATAAGGGTTAATTCCAACTTTAAAACATAGTATAATGGTAATTTAATTGATAATATATGTAGAGAATACACAATAGGGTCAATAGTGTCACCTCTATACTATGAAAGTAAGGTTCTGAAAATGAACTACATTGATAGATTAAACTTAGCTTTCTAGACAAAACATAGAATATAGAACTACATCGATAGATTCAACCTAGTTGATTATATAGGGGCAGTTTTAAGGACTACAAACTATGGAAAATAGAATTGTAATAAATGCTAAAAATGACAAAGAAGGATATAAATGAACCTTGGTGGGTTAGAGGATGAAAAGGAATATTAGATTGATGTTGAATAACCTTGATTTATACTTAAAAATTCTTCTAACTATGTCTACTGGTTTGACCTAGCTTCGTAGATCTTGTTTGTTGAAAACTTGAAAATGTACAGGGTCGACTGGGTCAACATAGTAAGCTAAACTGGAAGTTTGAAAATATATAGGATCAATTGGGTTAATGCAGTATCCTAAATTGAAATTTGAAAATATACAAGGTTGATTGGGTTGACCCAATATCTTAAACCTACAAAAAAGCTTGCACAGATAAAATAGAGTCATATTGATGCAACTGCATGTTAAACCTACACACATAAGTTAGAACTATGTTGATACAATTGACCTAATATATTAAATATATGATAATAAAAATGATAAAATACATGAAAAAAATATGTAAGGGTTATATTCAGATTAGGTTCACCATAATGTATACAATCAGAAATATTTCATGTCTATAAATCAATAATAACTCAGAGAAGATATATCATACCATACACTTCCAATTAGGGAAACATTTGTTAAGAAAAAACATGACCATATGGGGATCTACTAGACCTGATTAGATGATATCTTATCATAATACATCATGTTAGGGAGGGTTCCAAAGCCTCCAGTCAAGCATAATCATGAAATAACCCTAAGGGAGTCCTATTTTTTGATATCTCTATAAATTAATAAAAAGTAAAGTAAATCTAATATAGTGCTCACCAAAGCTATGGCATAATATGATGGGTTAGTAAACAATAAAAACATGTATAGGAGAATCTAAATTAAGATATGTATGATCAAGACCCTAATAAATGGAATAAGAAGAGTAATATTATTCAAAGCCAATCCTTATGCTATTTCTATCTACTAAAGAGAGGAGCAAAGTTAGAGAATACTTACCTAAATGATGAATCCATCGAGGCTCAATATCTTCCTTAGCCAAAGGGGATTTGTAAGAGGTTGTTGTGGTTTGTAAGGATCACTAAGAAAGGCCAAAGTATCCAAGACTTATCCACAAGACTAGTTTATCCAAGTAGAATACTTAAGCTAAGACTCCTCAAGTAGAATGGTGGAAGAGTAAATTGCAAATAAGTGCAAGAAAATAATAAATATTGATTAAATATGAAATAATTAATAAATGATCTTGTATATATAGCTAGATTTTAACCTAAACCCTTCAAAAAATATTGGCCAATAAGGTTGACCCAATTGACCTAGTATAATTTTTAAAAATTATTCACTAGGTCATGAGATAGGTTGGCCAAGAGCCAAACTAGTTCCTAAGTAAAAATCAACCAATATTGTACAGGGTTGACCCAATCGACCTAATACAACTGATTGATAAAAGGAGATTAAGGTGAGAAAAAAAAGGATGGCAAGTGAGAAAAGACTGGAGGAGTGTGCAAAGGAGTAATAGCTTAGGAAATGGTTTTAGGAGCTAGTTGGATTGGTAATAATGTGGTAATAAGGGACAATAATCCTAAAAAGCACCAATGGTTTTCCCACCCCTTTATTGGTACACCCTTTAAGGAGTGCACTCAAAGATATTGAGTCTTGATGGGTTCTTGCAAGATGTAAAACATCAGTATTTACTAAAAGTTCAAAATATTATGTGTATACACTATAAACTCAGAGTTTTTAACTAAATGGTTTAACATTTCCATTATATACCTAGCGCTACACAAGACTTAACCCTATATAAAACTAAATCAATTCTAAAATTAGTGATTAAATATTATTTTCAGCCATTATAAATATTCATAGTCATCTACGTGGGTAAAGACTCGGCCAATATATTTTAAAGACATTGATCAATTTGTAATTGTTGCCAATCCAACTTAAACGCTGCCTATAAAGGTATTATGAAACTAATAAAACATAATAGGTTGATAATTAATTCAAACAAAGATAATTAATTATTTATTTCATCAACCATATGATCTTTTTATATAGATCATTTTAGGTTTTGGCTGGTGCAACATTGCTCTTTTCAAACAATAAACTTATATAGAAAAATAATACAAAATCAACCTGATATAAAATGTCTGTCTATTTATGGCATTCTCCAACTTCTCTTCTGAATTCTCTTACCTATTTTTTCCCATGATTTTGTGTCCCTCTAAAATTTTCAAAGAGGTTTATTTATACAACTAATCCTCTTTCTAATTGTTGCACTCTTCCCTTTTTACATGGAATCTAGATTCACACTTTTGTCTCTATTAAAGTGTAGCTATATTAGAATATTAACTCATATTTAATTTTCTTTAATCATAATAAAACATGCAATTTTACTTAATCAATTTTCCATGCCATAATTCCCCATGTTCTCTCAAGAAAAACTTCAGTTGACTCATTAAACAATTATATCTATTTTCCTAATTTTTAGTAATTTCATACATGCATTTAAAAGACTAAGCTTAATTTGTCTTTACTTACTATTAGTTCACTACGATAACTCAATATCTTGCAAGTAAATTAATAAAGATAATTGTTTATTAACAAATGGATAAATAGTTTTCTAATTATTTCCAAAATAAGATAACTAGATAATTTCATGTAGCAATTAATTATCTATTTTTTGGATTTATTTTCAAAAATCAAGATAATTAAATTAAAATAATTTAATTTTTATTAAAAACTAAATCTACATAAAAATATAATCACAACAATATTTCCTTAATTACACATAAACATCTAAAACATGATACACATATAACATTTAAAATCTAATGTGCGTGTATGTAGGGTCACTAGCAATTCTTCTAATACTCTCCCAATTGTCCCATCTAACCCATCTTCTCTAATGATGCTCTCCCTCATTAGACTTTGAGGGTATAATCTATCCTACATCCACCTCACAACAAGTAGGTATTTAGTCCGAGTCATCATTTAATCAATCAATGATGCAAAACTAACAAATAACATCCTCAATGTATAAAATTATTAAAATACAATTACTATATTATGTATACTTATCATTAATATCACTATCTCATACTAGTATATGCCATAAAGCTCAAGTCAAAGAAATACTAATTAGTTATTAACCATATTAATCCAAAAATTCAAATGTTATTCACCATAGGGTGAAATTAGGATGTAACACCCCCCTTAAAATAGGTCGTTACCCTGATGACTCTTATTCAAATAAAAGTTTTGATTAACAAACAAAGTTTAAAAACATAAAAACATAGTATCAAGTATCATATTTTGTAAATAAATGCAACATTACTTGAAGAACTCATCATAGTTATCTCATTTAACACTATTATTAGTGTATTGGTCCCACAAGACCTTGCTTTGTGATTTTTCCTATTATGCAAATAAGTTTTTTTAATGTCACTTATTCTAATTGGTTCTATCATGACCATCCTAGGGTCCATAATCACAAGACAAAAACCATAACAACTTGATAAAAGTCTTACTAACTTTTCAAAAATATATGAGTTCATCATAAAAGCCAAAACAATTGACCAAGAAGAGCTCCAAAAAATCCTCCAACCCCTCTACACATCTCTACTACCTAGAGAGTGTATTTATCATTCTAGAGAGAAGTATTTAGGGAACCTAGAAAAAATGATGTATATATTCTAATACTATTACTATTATGCATAGCTTTGGATAAGTATAACATGTTAATACTATCATTACTCAATTAAAGCTCCTGACAATCACAATAATGAATAAAAATAATAAATATAATGTATATAAAATCATGGAATACCTGTCCACATGGAATACATGTCCAAAGTATATATGCATATGGCTATACGATTGAATTTTACAAGTTTTTCCTATCAAATCCCAAATTTGACAAGTCTGTCAATCAGCTCCAACTTAGTACCAACAATTTGAGTCAATATGAGGCTAAGTAGGCTACCATCCTATCTCTTATATCTCATGTTCTCAATTTACCACTTTTCTCTCAAGTCTCCACGACTTGGTAATTTATAAAAAGTGCATAAGGTTCTTTAAAACACAAATATGTACTAATAGATCATAAAAGCAATACTATATGCTAAAATATTCCATATGTACTAACATACATACAAGATAAATCATACAATCATCTCAAGATTTTACTAAGTTGCTAATAATCAAACATAACTAGTATCATATTCTAGAACTTAACTTATGGTATTATATTCATAGTTAATAGATAATAATTAACATAACATACTAAGGCTAAGGATTATACTATCCTTACAACATTATAAGTGAGACAATGTCTCTTTGCTTGCATGACTAACACACAAGAAGTTAAAAAGTTTTATCTAAACCTTTAAGACTAAGAAGACATTGCACACATATTATAGCTTACTTGCTCCTAAAGAAAGGTACACGTATACCTCTTCAAAACAATATGCTTCAAGAAGAGAATAATATTAGTCTAAACAAAGGTATATAATAATTATAATCACTATAAATTTATATAAATTCAATGTTGGCCACTCGTCATGGTAAAGTACACAAATTAGATAAAATAATAACTCTAAAAAATCAAAAAGTGGATAGTCAAGAACTAACATCTCATAACAAAACTTCCTACATATCCTCATGGTAAAAAGGAACACTACAATCCATATTACCAATCACTATTCACTTACCAAACTTGTAAGTATAGTATTATAACCTACCTCCACAACTAGAAAGAAAATACTAACCAAAAAGAATGCATCAATCCACCCAATCCTACAACTTTTCTCAATAAGAAGTATTAAAAATTGTCCCATGAAATTAAGGGAATAACATTTAAACAATAATCTAGAAACAAGTTTCTTCTTAAGGAAACTCTAAATCAACATCCTAAAAAATATGAATCTTCTCAGTAGCTAAAAATGATGTAAGAGGAGAGTGAAAACATAACAACTTACCTCTAAGATAACTAAGACATTTCTTTCACAAGTATATATAAATACAAGGATGCTAATATATATAACTAACTCCTAACACAAAGGAATTCTCAACCAGGATGTCTACATCCAACTACAAGAAAATTCCCACCATACTAGGTAGTGCCAAATGAGAATGGTCTTACAAGATTTTATCATTCCTAAGATTTGTGTAATTAAAACACAAAACTAATACATATATACTTAAGTGGGAAGCACTCCATTCTTTTTAAACACTCAAAAACACAAATTCAAATGGTGAAGGTGATTTAAGAAAGTCATAATCACACTCGAGGTATTCAAGCTAAAGATAAAACATATGGTATAAAACTATTTTTCAAAACTCATGAACTAAGCTATATACATACTTACCTAACACCTTATATAACCATCACCAATGAGACACTCGATACACCAACCCTTTAACAAATCTAAGGGGGTATAAATTCTCCTAGGATACACACTCAATGTACCATACATAATTTATCATTTTTTCTCTATAGTAGAAAGAGAGGTACAAAAATGTTAATGGACTCATTAAGTCTTAGAGTTCGAGCCATCGCTTTGATGCCACATGTTACAACCTCTCAAGTTATACTTAGTATAATGCAATTTTTTTTTCAAAACTAAATACTAACATTCATACCACTTAAACAAAATTAACAACTTAACCAAACAACTCAAAATAGATGTAATTATAAATTCAAATACTAAAAAACTATTTATATCATATAATAACTTCAAGGAAAGTAAATACATTAGGACATAATTACAGCTGGTCCCAAAAATATAGTAACTATTGTTCAACATATACAAATGAAATACAATTAGATTTCTTTTAGGTCTTCAACCTTAATATATATATATATATATATATATATATATATATATATATATATATATATATATATATATATATATATATATAAACTAAGTCCTTAGGAGCTCATGTTATACCAACTCATGTATCTTTCATCAACTCAAGTATAGTCTCTAGGCAATTAATACTACTGTGGGGAGGGAGAACATCATTTGAGTGATTTTTCTCACCAACCATGGACCAACAATCTCACACACAATCCCCTATTAGGGAATGGCCCTCCCTTTGATGGATAGGTAGATAGAATGGTGTAGGAATCTAGATAATAAACTAGTACCCATATATTTTAAGATAAAAGTAAACATGAAGATTATCATAGAAAACCTGTTCTATTGCAAGATATCACACTGACATGCAAATCATACATATCAAAGATAATGTCTCACTATACATTATTAAAATAAAAGATGTATACTAAGTACATCCTCTTATAAATAACATCACACCATATGATATACATAAGAGTAATCAAAGTATACTTTTATTGTTGAATCATACATTATTAACTAATTCAAATAGAAATTAATGCCTACAGTTCATACCACCTGAGTATATTTCACATTCTTATTAAATTATAGATTCTCAACTATGATAATAATATCCAAACAACCACACTTCATGATATCCCATAATATCATAGTCTAGTGTTCTAAGGCACAACTACTAGTTTTTACCATAATCAGTCATACAAAGTAGTCATCAAATACATGGAAAACATAACTTCAATTCAATCAACTAGATATAGATAAACAATTCATAGTTTACAAACACACATAATAAGTCTTACCTAACATTCATTATACTCTCAAGGTTGTATGCATACATACATGATGTTTTACTAACTGTTATAAAACATACTATTCAAGTAATAACCAACACATACATTTAATCAGTCAACATAGGTAAAAGTGTTAGGTTGTGGAGCTAAAAGCTTCACTAATGCAGACATTGGAGGAGGTTGCTGAGTGTCACAGTCACTAGCATCGGTTAGGCCAATTGACATTAGTCAGGTGTAGACAGGAAGCTACCGAAATTGATCAGGGATAGGCTGACGTTGGTCATCTTCAGTTAGACAGGGACCGACGTCAGTTACCTGTGCAGTTCTAGAACTGCTAGTTCATGAATAGTTTGTTAACAAACCAGTTGTTTGCATGTTAAAGGCTAATTTTAGTCTTGAGATACGAATCTAATTATTGTAATTGGATGTCTAATTATTGTTTTCATGAGATCTATTTAAGAGACTCATGGGATGTATTGTAAAGTGTGCTAGTTTGAGAGAGCAAGGTTAGCTCCTTCAAAGTGAAGAGAGAAAGGTGTGTTCCTCCTAGTTCCACAGGGGTATCGAGTGTGTATGATCAGGTAGATTTGTGGGATAGCAAGATCTGGTAGAAGATCCACTGAGGTACTAGTTTGGAGAATCATAAGGACTTGGTGAGGTAAGGACAAGGGTTCTTCAGGGTGTAGAGAGATATACATGTGTAAGTAAGGTCGGTTGATCTATAGGTGTGTGTGTGTGTGTGTGTGTGTGTGTGTGTGTGTGTGTGTGTGTGTGTGTGTGTGTGTGTGTGTGTGTGTGTGTGTGCACGCGCACGCGCGCGCGCGCGCAAGATCTAGGTTTGCAAGTGTGCAAAACTAGGTTGATTTGTAGGTGTGCAAGATTAGGGAGGTCATCAACACAATAGGTAGCAAGATCAGGTGAGATCTACTTGGAGTACGTTGCGTACTTGGAGTATGTGTGTATACTTAGTGTACTGGTAGTAGTGATACTGACTGGTTGGAGGTGAACAAAAACTCTATGTTTGAGTTGTTTGTTGTGACCATAATTGAGAGAGTGAGCTCTTGAAGAGATTTACTGTTTATGTCCTAGAGGTGTGGGAGCTCTAGAGGAGTGTAAGGAAGAAGACTGTGGCATCTTCTTTGTTGTATTTCCTTCTGAAAGAGTATTAATACAATTGGGTATTGTCTCTCATATTCTGTGTTATTTCTGAATTCTAGTTACTTGTGATTCTAGTTAAATTCCACATGTTTAGTTACTTGTACATGGTAATCAATTGTGCTTCCTAAGTCCTATCAAGTGGTATCAGAGCTAAGGTTGCAGGGGACAGGTTTGTGTTTGATTACAGGTCACTCTCAGGGGTTTTTGATTGAGTGGGAGTATAGCAATGGTAGAAGAAAGTACACTAAGAATGGAGGAATTCAAAGGCACGAATGGTCAATTACAGTGTTATGGAAAGAAAGAATAGGTAAAGAAAGATTGTTGGTTGATAACAGATCAGCATAAAGGGAATGAAGAAGCATGTGTTGCAGGTATTGTTGCATGGATTGCTCTTGTATGTTCCTTGGATAAAGTAGAATCTTGGTTTATAGATTCTGTTGCCTCTTTCCATGCAGCCCCAAATAGAGTATTTTTCCATGTTAAGGTCCATGGAGACTTTGGAAAGATTTATTTAGGGGCTGGTGAGCCTTGTCAAAGTTTTGGCAAAGGGAAAGTGCGGCTGAAATTGCAGACGACCAACACATGGGTGTTGAAGAAGGTCATGCAGGTCCCAGTCTTGAAGATGAGGCTAATTTCTTCAGGAAAGTTGGGTGATGAGAGATGCACAATAACTCTCACAATGGATGCACTTGAATTAGTAGGTGGTAAGAAAATAGGTATCCTTTACCTATCTACTTATATTACTGATTCTTCTTCTATTGTGAAGATGTGGCTTTATAGGTTTGGTCACATGAGCAAGAAGGAGATGCATGTTCTTAAGAGGAAGTTAGATGTGTTTGACAAACTTAAGAACTGGAAAGCCTTGGTTTTTATGGAGGAGATGATGGACATAGATCAACAGATGGGGCTGGATACTTTTAAGTAGGGCAGTTTGGATAGGGTTTTGATTTAAAGTAAGCTCGCAGGTAAAAAGTCATCACTCACAAGAAAACATAGGTACCAACATCAGTCAGGGGTAACCAATGTCAAATAGACAGGCATCAACGTTGATCATGTGTAGACCAGAGGAGTCAGTGGTGTCGGGTAGGTGGCGACTAATGTTGGTCAGAGAACTGGTGTTAGCAGTCAGGTCAGTCACATGAAACTGATGTCAGTCAGATGTAGACTAGGTGGTGACCGACATCGGCCACTAAAATAGATTTTGGGTGGACAACAAGCTGTTAAGGAGTCTTAAATGCCCATGTGGAGGACTGAAAGGGTAAGTAAGCCTTAAATTTGTTATTCCTCTTCTTTATACTTGTTGCTCACTGTAGAGCAGGTAGGATCCAGGAAACATTGGGAGCATGGCATGAATTCTTTGAAAGAGAACCAAACGAGAGATTTGGTAGAGTTGATAGCTGAGATGAAAGCACTGAGAGATGAATGGATTCCTTGGTTAAAGAATAGAGAGAATGGACACATGAGATGGAAGGCCAGGGCATATGGTCTTAAGCAAGCTGCAAGACAGTGGTACAGGTTTGACAGGTGTATAACAAAGCAGGGTTTTAGTCAATGTCATTGTAACCATTGTGTTTGTCTTACCAAGTTGGATGATGGTTGTGACATTATCTTGTTACTATATGTAGATGATATGCTTGTTGTAGGTTTAGACATATAGGGTTTTGTTGAGCTAAAGGTAAGGTTAGTTTAGTGGTTTACCATGAAGAATTTAGGAGTAGTGAAATTCTTTGGCATGAGTAATCCTAGAGATAGGGAAGATCACAAGTTGATGTTGTCATAGGATGATTGTGTGAAGGTAGTGCAGGATGCAGAATCGGGCAGCACACATATGGATGGACAGCTCACAGAAAAGGGTCCCCAATCACATGATGAGGTTGAGTACATGTGTACTCCCTAATATTGCCCCAGTAGTGGGAGTTGTCAGCAGGTTTGTAGTCAATCTGGGAAGGAAACACTGGAAAGTGGTTTAGTGGGTTCTCAGATATTTGAGAGGGACTAGCAGCAGGTATACAGCTATGCAAGGTCAGGCACTTTAGATGTGGCAGGTTACTTGGATGATAGGATTTGCATCACAGGATGTGTGGTGGTTGGTCTTCAAGATTGAGCTTGAAGAGGGATACAAGCTAGGAAACAAATTAGATGGTGTACATGTATAGGTACAATGCAACTATTTATCTCTAAGTGGGAGATTGTTAGGTTATGGAGCTAAAAGATTCACTGATGCAGACATTGGAGGAGGTTGCTGAGTGTCACAGTCACCAGTGTCAGTCAGGCTAACTGATGTTGGTTAGGTGTAGACAGAAAGCTACCGACATCAATCAGGGATGGACTGACATCGGTCATCTCCAGCTAGACAAGGACCGATGTCAGCCGCCTGTGCAGTTCCAAAACTGCTAGTTCATGAATAGTTTGTTAACAAAACCGATTGTTTGCATGTTAAAGGCTAATTTTATTCTTGAGTTGCGGATCTAATTATTGTAATTAGATGTCTAATAATTGTTTACATGAGATATATTTAAGAGACTCATGGGCTATATTGTAAAGTGTGCTAGTTTGAGAGAGCAAGGTTAGCTCCTTCAGAGTGAAGAGAGCAAGGTGTGTTCCTCCTAGTTCCACAGGGGTGCTGAGTGTGTATGATCAGGTAGATATGTGGGATAGCAAGATTTGGTAAAAGATCCACTGGGGTACTATTTTGGAGAATCATAAGGACTTGGTGAGGCAAGGACAAGGGTTCTTCAAGGTGTAGAGAGATCTACATGTGTAAGTAAGTTCGGTTGATCTACAGGTGTGTGTGTGTGTGTGTGTGTGTGTGTGTGTGTGTGTGTGTGTGTGTGTGTGTGTGTGTGTGTGTGTGTGTGTGTGCACGCGAGATCTAGGTTTGCAAGTGTGCAGAACCAGGTTGATTTACAAGTGTGCAAGATTAGGGAGGTTAGCAACACAATAGGTAGCAAGATCAGGTGAGATCTACTTGGAGTACGTTGTGTACTTAGAGTATGTGTGTATACTCGATGTACTAGCAGTAGTGATACTGACTGGTTGGAGGTAAACAACAACTCTATGTTTGAGTTGTTTGTTGTGACCGTAACTGAGAGAGTGAGCTCTTGAAGAGATTTACTGTTTATGCCCTAGAGGTGTGGGAGCCCTAGAGGAGTGTAAGGAAGAAGACTGTGGCATCTTCTTTGTTGTATTTCCTTCTGGAAGAGTATTAATATAATTGGGTATTGTCTCTCATATTCTTTGTTATTTCTGAATTCTAGTTACTTGTGATTTTAGTTAAATTCTGCATGTTTAGTTGCTTGTACATGGTAATCAATTGTGCTTCCTAGGTCCTATCAAAAATTCTAGACATATAGCTACAATATGTACCATATGAGCATATACATTTAAGTTAGAGAATTTTATGATATACCATACTATCATAGCTACTCATGCATGAGTAACCTACACAAACATGAACACACAATCTTACACTTTACTTAATTAATAAGTACATGAATATATCATTTAAATATACCTTTATATTTTTCTATCAATAAAGCAATCATAACTTCTAGGCACAACTCGATGCACTTTTTTATATGCTTTATTTATATATAAATATATACCAATACACTAATACATTTTAATGTACTTATATTCACTAGTTTCCATTACTGTAAGCATATATATAACACAAATCTATCATGTTATTACCAAAATGTTAAATAATTCACAACCAAGTTATTCCATAGTCTTTCATTCTAAAATCTTAATATGATTCAATTAATTCCTCTATGCAATGTCTAGTTTCATTATAGATATAATAAGCATACTAACTCCATTGAATGACTATTTATAAATCTCATGATCAATATGTATTATTTAAAACTTAACTTGTTTTCATTTGATGCATGATGTCATGTAAGACATTCATTATCATATCATTTGAGTAATAACACACACACACACACACACACACACACACACACACACACACACACACACACACACACACACACACACACACACACACACACACACACTTACACTTGAATATGTGTATAAATATTACCATAAAGGAAAACAACACTATTGGCAATAACTCTTTTATTTGCCATAAGGATCAAATAATCCATATCAAATTCACAAGTCATATATGAGTTACAAATTTAATTATATACTTTATAATTTGACTAACTCAGCATTCTATTTTTAACATTCAACATTTAATTTATAATATTTTAATGTTTTACTAAATTACTTTCTGAACCAGGTATACAGATGATTCGAACATTGATTACTAATCAAGGGCAATACTAAGAGAATATCTTAATTCTAAATAGGTTCTCATGGTAATTACACTCATTCATTTGAGTTACAATTCAAGCTAACTGCAATATGAAAAATTGAGGCAAAATAAAATTCTACCGAATATTTGATTTTGCATTTAAGAGAAGCATATATTATTTTAAATGACTCAACAATCTCAATGACCTAGTGTTTTAATATAATCAACTCAAAAATTAAAAAAGATGCAGGCCAATATTGTAAAGCATAGTTTAATATCTGTTAAGCATAGGATATACTAAGAGGGGGGGGTGAATCAGTATATCATATATCTTATAAAAATTTCCCTTAACCAAATTCCACTTAATCAAACATTCAAGATATGCAATAAAAATCAAACAATAAACACCACACAAGATAGAGAGAGACACCAGATATAATGTGGAAACCTAATGTGAGAAAAACCATGGAGAACAATCTCAAGTATATGAATGAGCACCAACCCAAACAATATTCACAAGCACCAAATTGTAGGAGCACCAACCCCTTTGTTGAGCACCAACCGAACAACTATTCATGAGCACCAACCCATAGGAGCACCAACCCCTTTGCCAAGCACCAACCCAGTAACAATTCGTGAGCACCAACCCACATGAATACTAACCCCTTTGCCGAGCACCAACCCACAGGAGCACCAACCCCTTGTGTATACCACACACCTATCTCTCAATGTTGCTATCTCAATAAATGATAGTTCAATACAACATCTCTTTCCTCTCTCTCACTTTTGCTATTCTAAGCTAGATATGACAAATACAAATCATATTCATCTCTCACAATTAATCTTCTAAGCTAGATATTACAATATCAAATTAACCTTTATCTTCCATATTAAAAATGGCTTCTTAAGCCTTTATTTATATCTTTCCAAATGACCTTTGGCCTCCCCCTTTTGTGACCCTTCAATCCTCATAGAAAATGGTGCCAAACTTGTATGACTCTTCATATTCTTGCCTTTGAAAAGTCATGTGGTGACCCTTCATGTCCAAAAACGTCCTTCCCACTTTTGTCCTTATCTTGGTGACTTTTTGTATTCCTCAAAGTGTCCCTTCATGAGAGATTGTGCCCTTCCTCTTTTGTCTTCACTTGGTGACTCTTGGAATTCCCCAAGATGACTCTTCATGGGAAAATGCGTCCCATCCTTCTTTTGTCTTTACCCTATGGCTCTTTGACTTCTCCATGGGCCCTTCTTTTGTCTCATATGCAACCAAAAATATATTTGTTAATATTAAATAAATATTAACTCACATTAGCCAAGATATAACAATTACAAACAACATTAAATGCAATGGGGCCTTTATCACCAATAATGCTAGACCTTTGACATCAATGACAATATTTCCAACAATATCAAAATATAACCAATGAATTAAGACTCTACTCACATAATAATAAAAGGACATCTAAATTTAGACACTATTCATATTGGTTTATACACTCAAGTTAAAAAATAAAGGATGATAGTTTTGAAGAAACTCAAATATAAAAGGTAATATGAGGCATTTCCATGTTATGATACGTGGCTTTTAAAAAAAATACAAACACAACCAATAATAATAAAACTCAACAATCTCATTCTTAACTCATCTTTCATTTTTAAGATACTTAGGGATTCAATAAAAAGGATGGGCATTGCAAATTATTAAACTCAATAAATTTATAAAGACTCATCAAATTTTATACATATGATGCCTTGTTTTTTTATTGAAAACTCTATAATTTTAATTTAAAACTCATATATATTAAATTTATATAAAGCACTTCATTTTTTTAAGACTTGTTTTCCCAAATATAATCTCTGCAATTTTTTTTAAGTTTACTTAGCGATATACTTAAAAATTTGTGCTTTTACTCAACTTTATATGCTATATACTTAATGATTTGGATTATATATTCAATAATTTTAGCTAAATATTAGGCATTATAATATTTAAACTCAGCGGTTTATATGTGAAAAACTTAGCAATTTCATGTAATACTAAAGAATTTTGTTTTATATAAGACTCAATGCTTCAGTTTGTATAAAAAGGAATGTTAATATATAAATTGACCTGGAAATTAAATATTTTAGTTATTAAATATATATGACATGGCATTTTCATTTATGCCTCCATGCTTCAAATGATATTTAGCTATTTTAAAAACTTGATGAATATATATCTAGTGAATTTAAAATATATAAACTCAACTATTTAAAAAGCAAACATAACAAATTTATTCATTTAAAAGTACAATGATTTATGACTATGGATCAACACTTTTAAATCATGATACACAACTATATTAAGCTTGTGACTGGGCATTTTAAATTTTGACTTGGATTTTAATAAAAACTTCAGCTTTTATAATTTAATACTCAACAATTTTCTTTAAAGGCTTGGAATTTTATTAGGGACCCAACTCTATAAACTTAGAGTTTTTAATTAAATGGTTTAGCATTTCCATTATATGCCTAGTGCTACATAGGACATAACCCTATACATAGTTAAATCAATTCTAAACTCAGTGATTAAATATTATTTTCAGCCATTATAAATGTTCATACTCAACCACCTAGATAAAGACTGGACCAATATATTTTAAAGATGTTGATCAATTTATAATTATTGCCAATTCAACTTAAACATTATCTATACAGATATTATGCATCCAATACAACATAAAAATTTGATCATTAACATAAATAAATATAAGTAATAATTTATTTTATTAACCATATGATCTATAATTTATATACAGATCTTTTCTCTTCAATAAAATTACACAAAAAAATAATACAAGACCGACCTAATATAAAATATTTGTCTATTTCTTACATTCTCAAATTCTCTTCGAATTATCTTTCCTGCTTTTTCTTTGTGATTTTGTGTCCCTCTAAAATTTCTAGAGAGATTTATTTATAAAACTAATCCTCTTTCTAAATGTTGCACTCTTCCATTTTTACATGGAATATGCACTCTCATTTTTATCTCTATTAAAGTGTAGTTATCTTAGAAGATTAACTCAACTTTAATTTTATTTAATCATAATAAAACATGCAATTTGCCTTAATTAATTTTCCATGTCATATTTCCCGATGTTCTCTCAAGATAAACTTAAGTTGACTCATTAAATAATTATATATATTTTCCTAATTTTTAGTAATTTCATGCATGCATTTAAAAGACTAAGATTAATTTGTTTTTACTTACTGTTAGTTTATTAGGATAACTCAGTCTCTTGAAAGTATATAAATAAAGGTAATTGTTTATTAATAAATGGGTAAATAGTTTTCTAATTATTTATAAAATAAGATAACTGAATAATTTTATGTAATAATTAATTATCTATTTTCTTGATTTATTTTAAAAAATTAAGATAATTAAATTAAAATAATTCATTACATATTAAAAACTAAATTAAAATAAAAATATAATCACAACAATATTTTCTTAATTACACACAAACATATAAAATATGATACACATATAACATTTAAAATCTAATGTGCATATGTGTAGGGTCACTAGCACTTCCTCTGATATTCTCCCAATCATCCATCTAACCCATCCTCTCTAATGATGCTCTCCCTCATCAAGCTCTAATGGTAGGATCTATCCTTCATCCACCTTGAAATAAGTAGGTATTTATTCTGAGTCATCATTTAATCAACCAATGATGTAAAACTAACAAATACATCATCAATGTACAAAATTATTAAAATACAACTATCCCATTATGTATACTTATCAACAATATCACTGCCCCATACTAGTATATGTCCTAAAGCTCAATTCAAATAAATACTAATCAATTATTAACCATATTATCCATAGATTCAAAGGTTATTCGTCATAAGATGAAATCGAGATATGACACTCTATTGATGAATATTTTTTAGTTTTATGTCCTTTTCCTTTTCGATATCCTCTACTAAAATTTTTATTATATTTTACAAATATCATTTCCTTATTATATTCTATAGACACTAGGTCTAAATTATATAACACCTCAGTCTTGTATACTTGGCAAGTATTTCACATGGATATACCCTTTAGAACCGAAGACCTTCCTTCTATTAAAAGGCTCGCATCTACTATCTCTTATGCTTATTGCTTATATTTTAGTCTAAACATGTGTTATTATGATTAGTAAGCCTTATATACTACTAAAAAATAATTTAAAAATTCTTAGTATCTTTTACAAGTTTTAGACATATAACTATTTTCTATCTACTCAAATACTTGCATCCTAGTCAAACACCTATGTCGATGCAAGTATTATATGCGAATGCAAGTGTTCAGTTCCCTAAAGTCATCAAATTTTTAATTATAATATGTCCCTATGGTCAGCCTAAGTGATTTAATGTGAGATATTTCTTGATAAGATTGGTATACATGCATGATAAATCGTTATTCATTCCTCACCTAACACAGACTTAATAACTCACAAGGCAACTTACCAAAGACACTCAATCAAGAATTTAAGTGATCAAAACTTCCCTATTCTATCCTATTTTAATATCAATCATAGATATATCCCATATATAGGTTTGAAGTATTGAAATATTAATTGATGATACATATTTTCCAAGTTATAATCTAGGTCACTCTATGTACTTGATTATCACACATTTCATCCTTATGCACACACAAACCAACACGTAGGGGAAAACTACATATATTTGAGGCCCTCTTTGAAATATTGGTTATGTAGGTAGTTACCATTAATATAGGTCTATTTAGAGTAGTTAAACACCATGTGGCCTCTAACCCATTTTTCCCATAGTTACTCAAAGGGTGAAGAAGCTACAATTTGATAATTTGATAAAGAATGAAATCATGTGTGAAATATTAAAAGACACCAGTGGAAAGGTGACAAAAAAATTAAAAAATCATAATTGATAGATCTAAAAACTATTCTATGTTTTTGGATGGAAACTAACATCCACAAGGGAACACTATCATTGATACAAGTGTTTGAATCTACCAGAAGTGTCTGAGGGAGAAAAACAATCAAAATATTGAATGAACAAAACATAGTGATAGGTTAGGACTAAAAAATATATAAGAAAATTAAAATTCCAAAAAAGAATAACAAATAATAAATACTCTCTATTATCCTTTAGTTATGTATATGTATAGTCATTACTATATTTATTGCACATGCTTAAATGAATTATATTGTCAAAATATTGTGTTACATTACTTAGATTTGAATATTGTCATATTACATTCAAATCATTTTATTAACTCAGTATGTTTTTTCTATTGAGCCTATTTTACATAAAACATCTGATGAACAAATCCTCTATTTTTGTTTGAACTAAACCCTAAATTACATTTAGGGTTTCTCCTAATTTTTTTTTTCAAATTACTTTATTTATTTTCCATATCTAATTTGTTGCATGGACATAGCTTACGTAATGTTTTTTCAAAAAAATTTACCTATGCATTGTTATTCTCCTCTTTGTGATTGCATCCAAATTCTTAGCCTTCCTTAACATGTTTATTTATACTACAAGCTCTAGGAAACCCCATTTTTTGGATCACTGGTTTAATATCCATGATGACCAATTTATTGCATATGAGGATCTTATAGCATCTTAAAAACATGATAAATCCTGATCCTTTGATTATAAATGTTCTAATGAAAAACTAATGATAAAAATTTAAGTATAGTGAATATTTTGACAATCATAGAATGCATTCATATGGTTATGACTATGATTATAACTCTCTTGAATATAAATATGAGGATCCTAGTTCTCTTATTTTTCCTATTTCCAATAATGAAAGGCTTAAAAAGTTACAAATGATCATTATTTTTATTAGATCATGTAAAAATGATCCAATAGATATGCAAGAAATTAGCAATAATGATGTTGAAATTAGCAATGTTTAATGTAAAAATTCTCAAGATGAACCAAAAATTGATTGCTTTTATTCCCTTTCAAATGATGAAAATAGTGAAGAAAGTGAGTGTGTGCCTTGTTTTCAAAGTAATTTCAATGTGTAAAATATTGTTCCTTATTTAGATCACTCAAATGCAATTAGTGAAAGTAATTATCTCTCTTTAGATCTTAATGATACAAATGCATGTACTACTCTTCCTATTAGTTTAGATTGGAAAGATGAAAATGATAGTATTATCCAAATTAGTGTATATGCTTGTTATTCTATTAGACTATGTATTTCATATATTTTCTCATGTTTTCTAGTGTATTAGCTAGCTATTTTGTCTTGTAGTGAGTTTGTCTTATGTGAGGATTCATCCCACATTGGCTAGTTTAGCTAGTTCCATATTTCACCTTACCTATTTAAGCATGTGATTTAATTTTTACTAGCATGATTTATAATGCTGATTTTCTAAATAATATATAATATACCTTATTTTTACATATCATATCTATAACTTCTTTTGTGATGTTTTTTCCCCAACACTTCATATTCTTAGGTTGGAATGCCTTTACCATTCCTAACATGGTACTAGAGCCCTGAATAAGTTACAACCATTCATTATCTTGAAATTTAGATAATTTTATTCCACTTACCTCTTGTCATTGGTTCTTCCCTTTCACAGAGAGGAAGCATAAAATAGAGGTGTACAAGGAAATCTTGGTTCCCATTTTCAAACTTTTTGAAGATTTTGTTATTTTTTGAAGCTTTTGTTGATTTTGAGGCAGTGAAAGAAGTTGAGGAGAGGAGGGGCTATGAATATATACTAAGGTGGAGAATTCCATTTGATATAAAGAAGTTGTGATTTTCAACTCAGAACTTTTCTTATCTAAGTTAGAGTGATGCATCATTCTTCTATTAAATCTTGGTGTCACCTTTACAACATAGCTTGGTGCCTTTCAAATGTGATCTATATTTTTTACTTAAGATTTGCCTATGTTGGAGGAGTCTCACATTGGCACATTTAGTAAGATATTAAGATTTTGGATGAGTTTTGGCTATTGGCATCTTTATTTTTTTAAGAGATCTTTAGATATGTTTTTTTAAGTGTTGAAGCATTGAAAGCTAGCATTGTGGCATCCTTTTTTTAATTTGTTTATCAGATTTATGTTGTAATTATAAATTTATCAGTTGTATATAATGCTACTGTGTTGGAGTTTTTTTGACCAGCAGAGGCATCCTTACCAATAGATTCATCCTTACCATCAAGTCTTTTTTACCTTGACATGTATCACTTTGGTGTCATTCTTTTTTTTTTCAAGATCTACAAAAAACACTTAGTAAATTAAATTTTGCATTGACATCTGACCTAATCTAAGAGGTTCCTTTGTTATAATATTTTCACCTTTTTTTTCCATGTTAGATCATTATTTTAGTTTGATCTTGACACTGGAGGAGGATAGGCACTGTGAGAAAGAATTGTTGGAGTTTTTTTTATTTTTTATCTGTGCATTAGATTTACATAAGATATATATTTTTCTACATTGGATCCATTTTTGAGAGATTTTTAATTAAAAACAACATGTAACTATTCCTTTTTTAATCTCACAATAGATGGTTTCATTCATTTTTTGCTCTTATAAGCTATTTTTTACCTCAAGTGGAAGCACTGTTCACTTGCACAAGTATAACATTAATTATGGGGGTATTTTTTCATGTTGATTGGTATTTATAAGTATATGGTTTAATTATAGTTCCAATGAGTGGTTTAAATACTATTTTATTTACTAATTTGGTCTCAAAAACTAGTTTGTAGTGTTTTTAAATTGTTTTAACCCATTTTACATGAAATGATAATGCTTGCAACTTTTGAACCGTAAATCAGATTTGATTTTTTTAAAGTACATATTTTTAAATTATATAAAAATTAGTGTCATTAAATTATAAAAAAAATATTTTTATAAAGTGCCAAATTAGGGGGGGTCCTAGAATATAATCTATTGGGGGGTTGTCTCAGTGTCGATTTTGTGCACCCTTTACATTCTTTCTACTCTTGGTGATTAGTTAACATGGATTATAATTATGGTTCTGACTATTGTGAGCCTTTGAATAGACATAATTACCACACATGGATATTTCAAATTAAAATTATCATAAATCACAAAGGATTATGGTCCCTAATGAATGAAACACAACCATAGTTTACATGTGAATTTAAAAAATTTCAGCACCAATGTAAGTTTGAAGAATGTATGGGATTGATTGGGGGATATGTGAGTGATAGTATTTTATTTCATTTTGATGGGTGTGATTCTAAATTAAGAATTTGGACTAAGTTAAAAGGTTTATTAGGGAAAAAAAATCAATTGAGAGTGATTCAACTTGAAATGGAGCTCACTTCACTAAATCCAGATGACTTTGCCTCTATTTTAGACTACCTCACTAAGTTCAAGCATTTATTGACATAGTTAGATGGAAATGGATGGGATAAAAATGATGAAGAGTGTGTGTACTTGATCTTGTCTAAGTTGAGTGGCCCATTACAAATATTTTTTCTACTATTTTCTGTAGTATGGATGTCTTAGGTACCACATTTAAATGCCATATCTAGAGTTGTTTTGTGAGAGACTTATTAGGGAGGAATCTAAATTGTCTCACTTTAAGTATTCCACCTCTCAAAATGCATTAGTGGTATCAAATCCTAAGATAAGGGAAATTATAAGGGTAATATGAAGAAAATTCTTCCACCTAAAAATGTACCTAAACCCAACACTACTACATCTAAAACCAAACCATCTTCCAAATCTAAGAATAAGTCTAACCTATCTTAATCCTATCATGGGGGGATTGGACATGAAGAGTATAGGTGTTTCAAAAGAATAAAATCATTAGAGGATGCTATTATGAAACATAAGATTTCTATCTCCACTCCTTATTCATCTCATGAGCATGGAAAAACAGTTAATCACGTTTAATTTTAGTGGTGAATATTCATTAATTCATGAATATTTCATTTTTAAGATTTCAATTTTGATAATTTTTTAGGGCCAGAAGATGGGATCAAATCACTAAAATTTTAGGGATATAATTTTGAGGTCGACTCGCCAACCCTTTATAATAATATATAACATTACAATTAAATTTTATAGATATATATAGTAGATCCCCTAATGGCTTGATCCCTTTATAAAATGAATAACCAAAACTAGAGGATGAACTTGTATACAAAATGGTTAACAAATTTGCTAATGTTGCCAAAGTGGAGGAGCTCATTCGTGACCTACTTGCTTATATGTCAAGCAGTTTAAAAAGAATTTTAGAGTTCCAAAACTTTAAAATAGGAGTGACTGATGATAAGAAAATGTTGAAAGATGTTAATACAAGGTAGATTTCTATGTATGAACTTTCATGCCAAATTTTTGAAGAATATCCATCATTAGTAGGTTTTATGTATAAATATCATAGAGAAATTGACAAGGTAAGAGATTTATTGTATCATTTAACATATTTAGAAACACTAGTCAATTTATGTGTAATTATTCTAATGCTAAAGGAAATAAATTGTATAATGAAACATGCTTAGAAGAGGTCCATTTATATTTTGGAATTCATATGGTTGAGAAACTGAGTATGTCAATCTCTAAACAATTTATGAACTTTGAATGAAATATTTCAAGGCCTTATTTTTAGTAGTTGGAAATGTTGGACTAATTTAAATAACCCTGATAGTTATTTAAATTTCAATATCAATGATCTTATTTGTGTCATTATTAATGGAAAGGAGATTTCAATACACACTTTTTATAAAAGACCTAATCTTATGGGAGTTGAATCTGAAGAACTACCCATAACATGTATTTTGTATGACACTATTCTATCTATAACCCAGATGAAACTAAGTAGAGTTTCCCAAAAATTATCTATGGATATTGGCAATAATTTTCAAAGTGATGATTTTTTGGAGGCCATGGAATTTTTGAATCCCATTTTCTAGAATAGTAATAAAAACCAAAAGATGGTTAGCAATTTAATTCATAAATACATGGGCTATCTTGTAATGTATTTTGATAGCTTTGTAGAGGTGAAAAAATATAAATTAAAGATATTTTGGGAAAGGATTTAATGACATCCCATTCAACCCATTTTGGAAGTACAATGTTTGAACAATATCATCTTCTAAGTGAACCAATAGAGAATGGGGCAATCACAAGACTATGGAAAAAAATCTATCCTAATAGTACACTATAGAAAAGTCTAAGTGAATATTTATGAATATATGAGCTCTATCAAAAAATGATTCTGGGCTCAGTAGAATATGAAAGAGTATTTAGTTTATTATAATTCAAAAATTCAAAACTTTGAAATAAATTGGATACAAATTTAGAAACCTATTTGAGATTATATGTTTCACATTATGTAGTGGATATGCTTCCTTATGAAAGAGATATGGAAACATAGAGTTCTCTAACTAAAATAAGAGGTGTCAACAATACAATGATAAATAAAGAGGATGTAAATAATGACACTGAAAATGGTACTAACACAACAGATGCAAATGTCACTACCGATGATCAAGTTTATGTTGGATTGTTTCAACTACCAGACTATTAGTTTTGAGTTTCTAAATTTCAATTTCATATAATTCTATAATTTGTTTGTATAGACTACTATTCAATGTATTCATGTTTTAATTTATCTAATTATTTTTAAGTACTTGTCACATGTTTATCATAAGATGCAATAATTATTATACATTTTTTTAAATTTATTTCCTTGTTTGTTGCTAAGTGTTGAATGTAAAATATTAATATATTGTGATTGTGTTAGGGGGAACACTGTAGGCTGATATGATTCTTTTATCTTTATGTATTTGATAATATTTTTTATAGATCTATATTTTTCCTACATATGTGATGTATTTATTATGCCTTCATATTACATCATATGTGTCTATAATGTGTTTGATGTTCTTATTATGTGTTTGATTTGGACTACTTGTAGTCTATAATGTGCCTTCAATGTACTCATGTTTTACTTTATCTAATTGTTTGTAATTAATTTTCACATGTTTATCATAACATGCAAAAATTATTATACATTTTCAATTTTTCAAAAAATATAATAACTATGTCAATGCCAAATCACTTTCATAAGGATATTTAAAAATCTATCCAATTGTTTAGAGTCCTTAAAATTGATTCTTCTCAGAATAAAGTGATCAAATAAAATAAAACCTTTGAATCATATATCAATGAGTATGAATGACACTCATCCCATATAGAATACCTATTCACATATTTGTAAAGACCTTACCTCTTGTTTATACCAATTTTCATATGAATAAAATTGATTTCATGAGTCCTTATCTATCTAAACATCCTCATAACATTAAACAATCCATTAACCTATTCTATAGTTCATGATCACAATCAATAATGCATATTTTACAATTTGATGAATCCTCATTATTATTGACTATCACAATACTATCTTCACCATAGATCTCTACCAAATTTGATTGTGGTTTTCTAATGGATTCAAATGCATCTCAAACCATGATTTAAAGAAGATATCTTCCACACAAAATAAGTCACTTTTTTATTATAACATTCAATAACTATTATACATTTTCTGAAATGAATTTTTGTGTTTATTTCTAAGTGATGACTGTAAAAGATTAATATATTATGATTATGTTAGGGGGAACACTGTATAAAGGAATATGTTGAAATTAATCCATTTATATTGAGATGTGAGTTTCACAAGTGCATCACAAATATCAAAAGGGGGCCTAACACCATACAAGTTTACATCATAAAATTAAAATTAAAATTACAATCTACGTGGATCATCCAATAATTAAAACTCAATAAATTGATCAACATATCTACAAACTTTAAATTTTCATTTGTAATATATATTTAAAAAAAACATTATTTACAGATATATAGAACATATTGTCAACTACTCAACGAGTTTCTCAACCACTTTCTCAGCTTCTTTCTTAACCACTTTCTTAGCTACTTTCTCAACCACAACATCTTCTATTCCCCTATTTTCCTTAAATATACCTACCTTTTTAAGATCTAAAGCCAAAACATTAAGATGATCAATATTTTCCCTATCTTATTTTTTAATATCTCCTACAGAAAGTAGACTTGAATTGACAACTATCTTTCGCTTAAATAAGGCATCAGGATCCCATCCTTGATCCATAATGATTTTTCATGGTGTGTTTTTCTATTTATTTAATAAAACAAGTTTCTCCTTGAATTGAACAATAGATAATAAACTTTTCTATGCATTTTTTAGATGCACATTAGAGACCTTGGCTTCTTTTTTTAAGTTCTCATACTTTGCCTGTATTTTATAATGTAATGTAATTAGATGTGAAAAAATAATAATGACATAAAATTTGATTAAAATGAATATACATTACCAAATATTTTTCCTTATTCGCATTCACAATCACAAGGTTGGTCTATTTCACCCATTTATTATAATATGCCTAGGTTTTTGCATTCAAATTCTCCAACCTGTTAAGCATGATAGTCAACACATTATCATTGTAACTATTAGTGGTAGTAACTGACCCAAATTTAGCTTTGGAAAACAAAGCATCAATATTTTCAGGCTCTTATTTTACCAATGCAAATAACTTTTCTTGCTCGAAGTGGTTGTGATAATAGGCATTTATTTATTTTACCAATGACTTTGCCTAAATCTCCCACATGTGTAATTTTTTTAATTCATCAATTACTCCCTCTTAAATATTAGTAGTAATACTATATGATAAAAAATTATTTAGTGAAAAATATGTAATGGCATCATCAGATAGGACAACATTCTCTATTGGGGTTAGATTGTTAGAGGAACTGCATGAAGGTTCCTAATAAGTAGTCACATGAACATGTGCTGCTTCTCCATGGATAAAATTATGTGGATTGAAATTAGTTCTAAAATTATCACCACTTTCAAACCCTAGATATTCCTCATCAAGTTTAATTTGTAGCAAAGAAGTCAATCCTTGTGCACTCGATAAACATCCAACATAGAAAGAGGGGAATTGGGAACCTAATAATTATAGAGTTATGGTTCATTGTGGGGGTTGTAATGGAAGAGCCTTCCCCCTTCTGTGAAAGGAGTTCAGGGGTAGAGGTAGTGGTATAATGTTCCTCATAGATAGAGGATGGCCTAAAAAATGTAAGGTATTTTAGAAAATAAATAAATTGGAAAAAAAATTTATATGTTAATTTTAAATTAAAAGTTTAGTACTTGTATTTGGAGACAATATATCTTTCAATCTACAAGACATATTATGAGTGATAGGGGTGTTTTGAGCTTGTACATTACACAAACTTTCAATCTAAAAAACCATAATTAAAAGGCTATATATATATATATGCAATGTAAAATACCTTCCACAGAGGGTCGAGAAGGCACAGGAGATGTTACTATTTGTTTTGGTGGTGGTTGTTCTATCATCTGAATTCTTGCTGAGTAAACTACAAGAATAAAACAAATAAACAAAATAATGCACTTGAGTCTTGAAAATTAAAATCTCATTTTAAATTTTTAAATAACAAACCTACATGCAGAGACAACATTGAAGAAACTCATAGACATTTCATAAGCCAATTAGATTATAAAGATGATTCTATAGATTCTTCAACTGCACGCTATCCTTTTGAGGTAGACTATTTTTTTGAGGTACACATTCTTGCTTGTAAGTTATAATAAATAAAGTTTAAATATTTATTAATATTTACCTTGGTAACTATTTAACAAACAAACAAATATTAAACCCTAGATCAACAAATGAACAAATAAACTAACCTCTTGCTCATCCATATATAAAGAGTTTGTCATCATTTTTGGATCAAGCATAATTGGACCCTATGCTCTTTGGAGGTCAAATTAGGCTTCATATTAAAATGCCAGAATAAAATTTGAATAATAAATAGTGGAATTGAGATTGGTAGAATCATAATTTAATTCAAGCCTTATCCTAACAAAAATAAAAGAGAACCAATCAAATTTATATTTGAAAATAGTATGGATAATGTAAAATAGTGCCCAATAAGGAATATATACTGATCTTCCCTATAATAATATTCTAGCTTGGAAAAATTTGACCATTAATTTAAAAAAATGGTGACTAATGGCTTTGACATGGAGGCACCTCTTCTAACTATCTAAAATGAAAGAGAAAATGAGTATTTTAGATCGCAAAAGTTAAATTTTGAATATACAAATAAATTTACAAGTACATATTGATTTAAATGATGTGAAAATCAAAATTTATCTCCAAAATTTTATTTTATTCATATTTTAGTATTGATTTGGAACTCACTGGGGTTACATTATGAAATGGAAGACTTATTAGATTGTGAATATCTTATGGCAAAGTACTAAAGGAAATTATTCTAGATTCCACTTTCATTATGAAGATCTTCTCATTAGAGCCATAGGAATACATGAACAATTTTAATAGCATTGTGTCTATGTCATACTAGGGCATGTAGAACATGCTAGTAAATTTGTATTCCTAAATCCAATCATTGTATGCATCTGGTTAATACACGAGCCTCAAAATGTTTGGGCATAGTAGGTAATTGAAAATGATTTTTTTCTCCATGGATGCAAAGGGGGATGAGAAATCAGTTCTAAAAATGTTAAAAATGAGGATATGGTCAAGTATTTATAGAGTAGGGGAGGCAACTGGGCAATTGGACAATAGATCAGTCATACAAGTTACTTGCTAGTATGTCTTGGTACCACCACTCAACACAACCATTTGGCTCTATCATTTAGCTTTGTCATTCAGATCTATCATTCATCTTTATTGTTTGGTTATGTCATTTGGTTTTGCCATCTAGTGTTGTCATTCAGTTCTATCATTCAATTCAATCATTGGGTTCAACCATTCAACTAAGTCATTTGGCTGAGTCATTTAGTTTTATCATTCAACTCGATCATTTGGTTTTTCCATTTGGTTTCATAATTTGGTTGAATTTTTTGGTTCAGCCATTTGACATGGACATTTAGTTTGGTCATTTGGCTCCATTGTTTGGTTTGATCATTTAGCTCAGGTATTCATCTTAAGCATTTTGATCTATTATTTAGTTTGGCCATTCACTTCAATCATACCATTGTATGGGGAAAAACATCGATGGAGAATTAAACATCACCCATAGAGGATTTTCCATACAAATGAATCAAATTTCTCTAGATTCACTAGATATTTACAATAGGTTTTCCAATAGGGCCTCTTAAAATTAATCTTATACTTAATGTTGTCAGGAGATCACAGCTACCTATTTTAGATAGTTATATTCTAGATTCTGGTGCTTCACACCATATGACTTATACCAAGGAGTCCTTATCACTTAATTTGAGTTCTACTTCCAATATTGAGGTTGGAGATTCTTCCTTCATTTTTTTTAATGGAATGGGTGACATACAATTTGATGGTGGCTACATCAATGATGCATTATATGTTTTAGACATCACCACCAATCTACTTTTAGTTTATCAAATTTACCATTTTGGTCAGCGTAAGACAATGACTTTCACACCATAGGGTACTGAAGTTCAAGCTTTGTTAGATCCACACTTACTCATTGTATAGGGTGTTGTTGATCATAGTTTTTGACTTTTACTATTTTTAAGGTTTTGATGATGATCCTCCTTTAGGGATATATTTAGTTTCTCATGCAAATTTTGAGAGTTAGCTTTGGCATGAGAGATTTCAACACCTAAACTATAGATATTTGAATGATTTGTGCACTCATAGTATGGTATAAGGTCTTCCTAAAATTTCATGTCTTGATGAAGTCTACCCCAATTATGCATTAGGGAAACAACACTAGGATCCATTTCCTAAGGGTATGTCTACGAGAGCTTCTTCACCACTTGAGCTTGTGCAAAGTGATTTGATGGTATTTCATAATCCTTATTTAAATGTAGATAAGTATTCACTTACCTTCATTGACAATTTATCGAGGCATTCTTGGGTTTATTTCCTCAACTACAAGAGTGATGTCTTTGCTCACTTCAAACTATTTGAGGATTTGGTCAAGAAATAATCATCGAGTTGCATCAAGAAGCTTCATAAAGATAATGGGAGGAGTATTTCAATCAAGAGTTCACTGATTTTTTAGCAGCCCATGGTATTATTCACTAGCATTTTGTTGCACATACTCCATAGCAAAATGGCTTAGAAAATAAGAAGAACCAAACTCTAAAGGAGATGGATAACTACATGATGCATTCATGTGATTTACCTCTTATCTATTAGGCAAAAGTAGTTAATTATGTGAACTATATTTATAACCACATACCACATCAAGTACTTGAGCATATGACTCTAGAGGATGCTTGATTTAGAACCAAGCCTAATGTCTCATTTTTTTGAGTCTTTGGGAGCCTTTCTTGGGTGTTTGTACCAAAGAAGAAAATAAAAGCATTAGATAAGAAGAGAAAACCTTTGATTTTTATAGGCATTGTGAGGATATGAGAACTTATCATATTTTAGATCCTACTACTCATGATGTTTATTTTTAAACACATGTATAATTTGATGAGAATTTCACATCTCATGACTCTTCATCTTCTTCCATGCCTTTTTCTTCTTCTTTAGATGATTCACCTCCTCTCGATGATTCATTATTTGAGGAATAGTTTAGGTTATTATTGAGGAGGTTTTATAAGATGAGGATCTTGTTCATACTGATGTTTCCACCATGCCTAGGTGGACACATACTATAGTTTTTGAGGCAACACCATTCATATAATATATTCCACCTACTCAACATCATCATGCAAATTCTATGAGTAATGGACTTTTGTGTTATGCATTCTTTAGGGATCCATAATATTTTCCATAGGCTCATGGGATATAGGAGTGGGATGATGCAATTATAGATGATTATTCTTCATTGATGAAGAATCACACTTAGGATTTGGTCACTCTTCTTAAGGGAAGAATTTTGGTTAGGAGCAAGTAGATTTACCACACCAAGTATGTAGCTAATGCGTTCATTGACAAGTATAAGGCATGCCTTGTTACAAAGGGATTCTCATAGGTTGAAGGTATTGACTACTTTAAGACTTTTGTGCCTGTTACCAACATGGATTCTATTCACCTTATACTTTCTCTTACTACATCACAAGGTTGGCTAGTATATTAGATGGATGTTAAGAGTTCTTTCTTGCATGGAGACTTGCATGAGAAAATCTATATGGAGTAGATTAATGGGTTTGTTCATGATTATTCTCTTTTTTGTCAACTTAGGAGGTCTCTTTATGGTCTCAAATAGCCCCCTTAGGCTTGGTATGAGAAGATGGATTCATTTATTCTCTCGATTTGCTTTATTCACTTCCACTCTAATCCCACAATATATATTCAACATATTAGGGAGGACATTATTATTCTATTATTATATGTTGATGATATACTTCTCATAAGAAAATCTTCATCTTAGATTTAGACTATTCAATAGGAACTTTCAACATAGTTTGACATGACAGATCTTGGTCTTCTACATTTCTTCTTTGGTTTATAGATTTCACATTTAAATATAGGGATCTCTTTGTGTTAGTAAAAGTATACCCTTGATTTTATTCAACATTTTGGCATGGTTGATTTTAAGCCAAATCCTTTTCCTTTTCAATCTAAAGTGACTCTCACTACCTCTTATACTACTCCACTTTGTGATCCTACATTGTATAGGTAGATGGTTGGGAGTCTTATGTATTTGAACCATAATCACCTTGACATTTCATATATAGTTGGGGTTGTATTTAGGTTTGCACAAGACCCTCATGATAGTCATTGGTAGGCCACCAAGAGGATTTTATGATATCTACAAGAAACTACTCATTTTGGATTACACTACACCAGGGGTTCTACTCAGTTGGTTAGATATAGTGATGCAATTAGGAAGGTTTTCTTGATGATAAGTGTTTCAATTTTAGCTATATATTTTGTCTTATTTATTCACCTATTGATTAGTTATGAAAGAAGCAATAGGATTTTGAACTTTACTTTATAGAGGTTGAGTACAAGGCAATAGTTACAATTAGTTAGTAGATTCTTTAGATTCATTAGTTAGTGATAGATTTTGGCTTCATGGAGGATTCACCCACTATACTTTGGTGTGACAACTATGGATGGTAATCCATGTTTTGAAGTTTTGAGTTAGTTGGATTTTTTTTGAAAACATGCTTGGTGAGTTCAACAAATTTTGTATCAACCTCCTCTTTCCCAGGTTTCCCTTGTTTATTTTTGGATAAGTCTTGGCTCTTTCTACTGCTACCACATGGCACCCCAATGTTCATTCTTCATAAGAAGTTTATCAACTCACCTAGGAGTAGCATCAAATTAATACATGGAATCATGATGCTTATCTAAGGTAGGTTTATTTTTGTTAGATATTTGAGTAGTGCCATTAGCTGATCAAATGATAGGTGGGACCCACTATGTAGTTATAACAAAAAATAAGTGAACTTTATATATGGCACCCCCATGTTCATTATTTGCAAAGGAGTTCTTAATCTCCCAAGGAGTAGTGACATCTCACCACATGATGAATTTGTGCACTACCAGTTAAAAAGAGGTAAAATGGTTTTGAAAAAAAACACTCTCCCCTCAGTGTGCCATGTATCATCCTAGTGTTCCTCAAGAGCAAACTTTTTCCTATCAGAGCATTAGATAACACCATTGGTCGAGGGGAGTGGGCCCCATTTATAATAAGAATTCTAGAGTTAATTTCATAAGTAGACATGTGTCACCATGATGCTTATTTTAAGCATCATGGGAATCATGAAGCATAAATGTTTCACCATATCTAAGATTTGAGAACCAACTTCACTCATGACCTAAATCTCCCCATTTCAATTGTAATGGCCTCATCATGAGTGTGAGTGATAGGTTACAGATTTCATTTCTTCATGAGGTTGTTGTGCCTATATATTTAGGGCTCTTTCATTTTAGAGGAGGATCGACATTAGATAATAGTTTTTTTTCTTTTATCAGAGGGTAGTCATTATAATAGTTTACTTTTGAATAGGAATAACAATAGTCATCATTTTTCATTTGATGACCTTAGTAGGTACCCCTCATGGGAAGGATTGAATATTGTATACTATGCCTTTGGGCCTTTTGTATTTTGTTCTCCACCTAACATTGAAGAGGATGTGGTGTTTTATGTCAAATTGAATGAAATCTATTGTTGTTTTTTATTTATATTTTTTTGCTTCTATAGTATGGGATTTTTATTTATGTTGCAAGCATTAAATCATGCATATGATCTTTTAAAATTATTTATAATGTTTCAAAGGTTCAAGCTATTTTATGAAATTTTAGGAATAGATACATTAAAAATATAGATATATCACCTTAGTTATCTTTACTTCAATTTTATTTATATTCCATTCTCACCCTTTTCATTCCCAATTAATACGAAGAGCCAACTTCTAAAATCTTAGAAGTTGTTTTATAGATCACAATTTAGTCTCACATCTATAAAGCTTCCCATAGGATGTTATTCATCAAGAGCAAGAGTTTTAGGTGTCAACAAAGAATGATTTCCACTCAGTGTGCCATACATCATCCCAATGCTTCTCAAGAGAAAACTTCTTCCTATCAGAGCTTCAGTTAGTGCCATTAGCTGAGGGGAGTGGTCCCATTTCTAACAAGAATTTCATAGGTAGTTTTGCCAAACATGTGTCACCATGATGTTTATTTTAACCATCAAGGGAATCATGAATCATAGAGGTTGTGACATATATAGGATTTAAAAACCAACGTCACTCATTACTTAAAGCTCCCTATTTTAGTTACAACAACCTCATCATGAGTGTTAGTGCCAGGTTCTAGGTGTCATTTCCTTGTGAGGCCACTATGATTATATATTCAAGGCTCTTTTCTTTTGGAGGGGGTTGGATATTAGATAATAGTTTTTTCACTTTTATCAAAGGGTAATAATTGTAACAGTTTACTTTTGAATAGAAATAGTATCAGTCATCATTTTTCATTTCATGACCTTAGTAGGTACCCCTCATGAGAAGGATTGAATATTATATATTGTGCCTTTGGGCCTTTTGTATTTTTTTCTCCACCTAAAAATGAAGAGGATGGGGTGTTATGTGTCAAATTGAATGGAATCTATTACTTTTTGTTATTTCTATTTTCTACTTTTATAGTATGGCCTTTTTATTTATGTTGTAGGCATTAAATCATGTATATGCTCTTTTAAAATTGTTTGTACTATTTTAAAGGTTCAAGCTATTTTATGTAATTTTAGGAATAGATACATTATGAATCTCACCACATCACCTTAGTTATATTTACTTTAGTTTTTTATTTGCATTCCCTTCTCACCCTTTTCATCCCCAATTAATATGACGAGTTTAATTCTAAAATCTTGGAGGTCACTTTACAAATCATAATTTAGTTCCACATTTATAAATCTTTCCATACAAATCTATTCACCAAGAGTGATAGTTTTAGCCATCAACAATTCCCTTTTATAGCATGCCCTGTAGGACTAGTTTACCTAACTAGAAGTCAAAATATATGAGCCATAGGTCCATCACAAGGTCATAAATAACATGGAATCCAAGCTTATTACTACCACCTCTAGTAGTTATAACTTGCCAAAGAACTATGAGTTCTAGTACAACATAACAACCATAATAAATGGTGATCTAAGGACCATCAAGGAACATCATGGCATGTAATAGTGGTAGCCCAATCACACCTCTAGTAGCCCTGGCTACATGGGGCCCTATTCTTGCTAACACTTTAAAGGTGCTCCCTAAATTCATAAGGGAAGAATTTAAAAGTGTAACAAAGCATCTTCAAGATGTTGCCAATATTTATACCATGCATTATGCCATATAACATAATGTAGCCTTAAGGCTACTGGTCACCTCTTTTAAAGGGTGAGCTCTTGACTGGTATCAGTCCTTGCCTCCCAACTCCATCACCACCTAGGATGAGTTGGGCAACAATTATTTGAGTGATTCAATGAGAAGGGAAACCAATCATCTCTTCTATAATAGCTAATCACTATTAAAAGAGCCCTGCAAGAAGCTATCATCAATTTTAATACTAGGTTCAATAAGACCTGGCAAAGAATCCCACTAGTAGCTTGACCACTCGTGGGTATGGCCATTGTATTTTACCTTAATTCCTTCCCTTAGATGATAAAAACTACTAGATGCATACGAGTTAGCCATTAGAGTGGAAAATAATTTGATAGATGCTGGGAAATTTCCCCCAAGACTGTTGATGCCTATATTCCTAGAAATATCCATGCTACCACAAGAGGAAGTCTTGAACACCTTACAAGCACCTCCTTCCATGTATGTATATCCAACTACTCAAATGAGCACATCCTCTTCATCCATGCTAGCTGCAAAGATGAATGACATGAAGATTATCTTAAAAAACTTCTCTAATGAGATCATAAATATCAAAAGGTAGAAAAATATGCCCCCAAAGCCCCCTTACCAGAATTATCAAAAAATAAGATCACTGTATCAACACAACTAGTACTAGAGAGGGCAGTGGCTGAATCACCATATGTAACCTAAAAATTAAATCATCCTAGTTCTTGACCCTTTACAAACAATCCCACCAAGTTCAAACAAATAATTGGCCATTATCCAAAGTAACTTGGTATATGACTCAAATTCATGGTGATTTCCATATAATGATGCACACATGCCCCAAAACTTCCCAAGAGGTAATCTACAACATAAGGTTGTCAAGTAGTGAAGATAAAGGAATTCACCTAATTCATCCCCTTATGGATATTAGTCCCCAAGCATTGAAAATGCTATCCTAATGGTTAAAATGCAAGGGATGTCCTTGAAACAAGAATAGGAAATATCATTAGAGTACACACTTTTCTCCTAGGTGGAAGGTGAGGATGTAGTCTATGCAAGTGAGGTCCCTATGATGAAATCCCTACAAGTCCAATTAGACTACTACACCCGATCTAAGAAGAGATTGGTTGAGACCTAAGAGGCTTTCACAAGGCCTAAGGTGACTTTTATAAAAAATTTAGGACCCCAACCATTAGCCTTAGCATATCAAAAGTAGAGTGAAATAACATAAAACAAGATAAAAGACCCTAAGATTTGACTACAAGGGTCATTTAATGTGGTGAAGTAGCTGAAGAAAGATACATCCAATGTTTCTCTTTGGGATGTAGTATCTATCCCCAAGAAAAGTATCTACTAAAATAAGCATTTGAAGAATAAGAAAAACCTACATGAACCAACCTAGTTGTAGAGATAGTAATAAACAAGGGAAAGGAAGTTAGTAACAATCCCCAACCTCATGCACCATCTACATTCATCAAATCTAAGGTGGGGGTAAATAAAATAAAACCTACCCCATTTTATTTAACTCTCATAGTGAGGAGCAAAATATTACACAATTCTATGATTGATTTTGGCACCAGCACCATGGTGATGCCCAAGAAAATTGTGGATGCACTACAACTTCAATATGAACCTTTGAATAAAGGTGTAATATAGTTAGATGGGAAGAAAGTTTAGACCATAGGTATTATCAAGGATCTTCCCCTAAATTTATACTTTTTTCCTAACATCACAGTCCTCTAAGAAGTTGTAGTACTAGACATCTCACCAATCTTTGGGTTATGTCTATAAATATATTTCATAGCCAAGATATGCAGGTACTTATATTTGGATTGGTCTCACTTGATCCTAAGGACCAAATAAAACTCAAAATTAAAAGTGTTGTCCAAACCTATGATTCTATAATAAATAAATGATGATATGATAAATTTTGAATCAAAACACACTTATTTCTCCAAGAAAGAGATGTATCATGTAGAAATGCTTGAGGAAGAAAGAGTGGCAAACAACAAGATCCCTAAGGAGGAAGTCTTTGTTAATGAATTCATTGAGAATGATCTATTAAAAAACTTTGATGCCACCAAAATCAAGAATTATTTAATCCATTATGAATATTAGGCCATCCTTGAGATCATAAAGAAAAGAGAGGATCAAAATAAGGAACCTAAAAATGAGTCCAATTTTTGGACTTTGCATTTTGATGGTGCAAAATGTAAAATCAGCTTCGGAGTTAGTATCCGATTGATGTCTCCATCTAGAGAGAGACCCTCAAGGATTTCCACTTCCAATTAATCTACAATAATAATGAATATGAGTATGAAGACTTAGTATATAGCCTTATATTGTTGAGTGCATAGGCGTGAAGTGGTTAAAAGTGTTTGAAGAGTCCAAACTAGTCGTAAAACAAGTAAGAGGAATCATGACTGTGAAGAATGTCTACATGAGGTCTTACCACCATCATATATAGGATTTGATCAAATAATTTGAATAATTTAATATTCAAATCATTATTAGGTATATTAATGATGAGGAAAACATAATGGTAGTGATAGGGTCCTAGTTTGATCCAATAATAGATTTATTTACCAAAGAAAAAATGGTATAGGTAATTATCAGACCTACCATCCCAGACAATGATCATAACTGGTAAGTATGTTAGAGTGATAAAAAAATTATCATGTTTATTTAGTAATAATTAGAGTTTTTAGATAAATTTTAACCAAATATCAAATAATCCTATGAATATCTGATCATGCAATTGAAGTCCAATAAACTTCTAAAGGGGTTGATCACCCTAGATAATATATTCGACTCTAATGATGTGAGGTATGATAAAAGAAAGTTTATTTTGGACAAAAGTGATTAATTTGAAATAAATTTAGGAGATGGAATAAATCTAAAGGTGGGAAAATAATTTTCCCAAAAGTATAAGGAGTGATTGATATCCTTCTGCAACAAATATGAAGGGGTGATGACTTAGACTTATGATGATTTGAAAGGGTATGACTATGAAGTCATCTAGCACACAATAGATCTAATTGAATATTTCAAGCCTATCAAATAAAAACAAAGGATGATAAACTAAAAAATTGAGTCTCTCAGGGCTTAAGAGCTAATGAAATTTATCAACTCAAGGATCATATACCCAATCAAACTTTCGACTTGGGTATCTAACCTAGTTCTAGTGAGGAAAAAGAATGAAGATATTAGGCTATGCATAAACTTTAGAGACTTGAAAAAAGCATATTTGAAGGATCATTACCCCATTCACTCAATTGAATATATCCTCTAAATGGTAAAGGGTGCAAACATTTTCTCTTTGCTGGATGGGTTCTTGGGATATAACCAGGTATGGGTTAACAAAGAAGATCAACATAAAACCACTTTCACCACAAAATGGGGAACCTTCACATATATGAATATGACATTCAACCTCTCTAATGTAGGATCCAATTTTTAGTGGGTCATGGATATAGCTTTTAAGGGATTGATTAATAAAATCATCCTCACTTATTCAGATGATCTGATAATATTCTCCAAAAAAGGGGAAAATCACTTTAATCATTTGGATAAAAAATTTCAAAAAATGCCAAGAGTTTGGGGTATCCCTTAACCCCAAGAAATATGTCTTCAACATCCCATAAGGTAAGTTACTAGGGTACATGGTATCTAAATAAGGCAACTTTATTGACCTGGATAAATTGAAGGCCATCAGGGATTTGATCTTACTAGTTAACAAGAAGGGATTCCAATCTTTCTTAGGGAAGATCAATTTTGTCAACCAATTCATATCCAAGTTTGTAGGGATGGTAAGGATAATCATATTTATGATAAATAAATACCAATATTTCAAATGGAATACTGAAGGGAGGAAAACATTTGATAAGATCAAAGAAGTAATATCCACCATTTCTATGCTAGCTAATCCTAACTTCTCTAAGGATTTTGTCATGTATGTTTATGATAGTGAACATAGATTAGTGGCTATGTTAATTCAGAAGGAAGATGAAAGGAAGGTTGAGCACCATATTTATTTATATTAAAGAACCTTGCATAGGTATGAGACTAGATATAATTTTTTTTAGAGGCAAGCTTTCACCATCATCAAAGGCCTCAATAAATTTAGACATCTGGTGATGGGAAGAAAGATAATGGTATATGTGGTGCATTATAGCATCATGGAATAAATAATGAAAGGAGAGATCATATAAAATAGAGATAATTATAATATGACATTGAATTTAGGCCAACCAAGGTGATTCAAGGAAGAGGGCTTTGTGAGTATTTATCTTAATGTGTAGATGCCTCAATAGAAGAACAAGATACATCATAAATAGTTTTAGTAAGTCAGTATGAAATCGATGGGTCCTAGGTTGCCAATAATAACCAATTTATGCAAACCAACCAATATATATATGACCTCTCCACACATAAAATAATATTATATAGGTTATAAGGGGCTAGTTACACACTAGTCCAGGGAGTCCTTTTTAAAGGCAACTTCAATAGAGGACTTCTTCGATGTGTTGACAACAAACAAGCCATCAAGATCCTATAGGATATGTATTTCTCTCCTTTGGGTGGAAATTTATTAGCAAATATAACTAAAACCAAGATCATGTACATGGGATATCATAGTCAGATTACCACTAGGCAGTGAAGAAATGCTTGTAGTCCCAGTTTTTTATAGGCAAGCAAAAGAATTTGGCCATGCTACTGAACCCAATTGTGACTGATGAGCCTTTTACATAGTGGGGATTGGATTTCATAGGGATGATCAATCCCATGTCTAGTGTGGGCCATAAATGGATAGTCATGGCCATATATTACTTCACAAGATGGACCGAAGCAGCCCCTCTAAAAGAGGTAACTAAGAATGTGATCCTAAACTTCCTAGAGGAATTGGTCATAAGGTTTGGCACTCATAAAATGATTATATCCATGAATGCAAAGGAATCGATTCAAATATTTTAGAATTTTTGATCTAAAATCACATTTTTCTTAAGACTTTGTCCAATTAATACCTATAAGGGAATGGGTTGGCAGAATCAACCAATAAGAACCTCATAAGGTTAATCAAGAGGATAGGTACTGAATGACAAAGGGAGTGGAATAATCATGTAAACACAACTATATGGGATAATTAAATCACTCATAATCATATTTTAAAGACATTCCCACATGAATTAGTGTATGTGAAGGAAGTGGTCATGCCTATCTCAATAGATATTTCTTCTCTATAGCTATTGAAAGATATCAAAATAGAGGAAAATAGAGCAATGGAGGTTAGGTTGGAATAATTTCTCAACTTCCAAGAAGTGAGAGAAGAAGCCAGTGATGCTAAGGTCACCTAATAGTAGGTAGTTAAGCAATGGTTTAAAAAGAAGGCATATGACCCAAGATTCAAGCCAAGAGACTTAGTTTTAAAGTATGATGAAAGAGATGTGAAGCTGGGTCAGCATGTAAAATTTGATTCCCCATAGAGAGGACATTTTTGCATCATCAACAATAGGTAGGGTAATACATTTGAGTTGGTATATGAAGAAGGTAATGCCTTAGAGCTTATAATTAGAAAAATCCACTTAAATCACTTTAACTGACTCATCAGCCTCACCTTGTACATAGTTAATTTCCATTTTTTTAGTTGATTTCCCTCTTTTGTTGATGTTTCATTTTAAAATAAGTGTTGATTGGCACAAGTTACCACTATCCTATCACCAAGTGTTTACTCCTTAGATCCCTTTATTTTGAATCATCCACTGATAGATATTTATCTACCCCACTCCCCCTATAATTAATGTTAGGCACTCCTAATTTCATGCTCTTCCATAAGGATAATCACAAAATCTCTTATGAATGAATCCTTAAATGTGTGTGCTACCCTTATCATTTATGGGACACCCAAATTCAAAAAATTGAATGATGATCATGTTAGGAGTGATAGCCTATAAGTACCCCTCTCCTCATCAAGCCAAACACTTAAACACCAAGAGTCTTCAATATCCCCAAGTTAATTAGATCATCTCGAGCAAAGAATTAAGCAAGGAATTGTGAAGAATTATGAGTAAAAAGCTGACATCTATTGTTTTCCTTAGAGTGAAGAGAAGATTATTGAAAATAATAGATGGAGACTTATAAATCCTCATCTGATAATAGACATCTTAGGAGACATTGAATGTGTAGATTAGGTGGTCACAAAAACCTTTCACCATAATTTTTGGGAAGTAAATCATATGCATCTACCTTTGCATAATCAAAGCCCATAATGCCAAATGTCAAGAGCATCACAAAAAATATTTGTAGGGACCCCATACTAAACCTAGACTATGTAGATGGTATCTTTGATCCTAAATTGACCAAGAACATGAAGAATATAAGAGAGGGAACCCATGTTCACATGCTTTAAAAGGTTTAAAATAATAACTTTGAGTCTTTTGATTATAAGATATGGAGCTCTACCCTGGCCCAATACATGGTGCCTCTCGTGCACCTGTGCCTAGATAATATCACCCTTTATATAAAGAGACATGATGCCAACATTGTAATTATTATAGGAAACCACCTAAAAGTGGACATCAATGATGATGAAGTAAGGGAGATGTTTTGAATCCCTATTGACCTTAGCATAGACATATGCGATATGGAGAGCCTAAAAAATGTGTAGGAAACTCATGCCCATAAGCCAAAGTTTATTAACTCATCTCTTTGCAATAATTACATGGAAGAACTACCTCTACCCATCATTTTTATGAGCTTTACAACATAAGATATGAAAGACACCCTTTCCATGTTTGCATTCATATTTGGAATGGATTCAAATGATAATGCCCATGACTTCCAATTGGGTTTTATCTTCAACTTAAAGATAGTAATCAAGGAGAAGGCCTATAAAATGGACTTCACAAATACCATAACTGATGCCATCCATAATCAGTTGGCAAATGTTTTGGGATAGACTACCTTTAGTTATTCCTCATTCCTCCTCTACCTGGTCCTATATTAGAGTTCCCAATTATTTTCACCATAATTCATAATATACATGAGTAAGATGGGTATGTACCCTCACATGGTTATTCCCATCTCCATGTGAACCCACATCTTATTGGACATACAATATTATTAGGAGTTTTTAGAGTGCTTCCTATCTCTAGTCCTGATTGACCTTAGTTAGGAACCCATTACCTTCAAATGATGGATCACTAGAGAGCATGGTTCATTAGCTTCAAATTATAGTTGATTGGTTATTATAAGCCCATATCACATTCATCAGGGTCCATAATTTCAATGATGAGCCATTTTGGCTCCCACACCTACTCATAGTAGAACCTTATCCCTAAAGTTGGCATGGCAACTCGACATGGTAGATTTGGTATATAATGTGGGATAGAATAAAAAGACCATCTATGATGACCACTTATCAAGAGGGGGAATTATAATTGTGAATAGGTCATATGCATTTATATTTTCATTAAAATTGGTAGAGCTCAACCTAGACCAGATCAATGATCAATGAAATTATGATCCTGTCAGCCACATAGCCACCCTGATGACCGCCACTCCCTTCATCCATGAGCCCTATATATATTTTAAGGAATAAAAGTCTCCATTAGAGGATGATATCAAGTATTATATGGATCTATCTAAGATCCATTTTAACATCCATCGACTGTGGGAGTCCTTTTATAAACTAGTTTAGGATTTTGACCCTAAAAAGACCATGACCAAGTGTCTCAGAGCATAACTCATCCAAATGGGATGGAGTAAAGAGAAAATGGGTGCCTATTAGAAGTATAGGAAATAAATTATCAAAATGGATCTCAATTTTGATGACTTGGACTCTGATGAGCAAATTGAGAACCTCTAAGATGAACACCATGAGGAAAAGGCTTTGGAAAAAGAAGAGGTTTCAATCAAAGAAGAGGATACTCCCTTTGAAAAAGAGGAGTAAGTTTACATAATTTAGAGGCCTCTTTCCTATCCACCTCCTCTATATCTAGATCCTCTACAATAAAAACATGTCACCCTAGAGAAGCCCAAGGTAGGGTCAACTCAGTCCGATGCTGAGGCACAAGCATCTAACCCTCCCCTTAAGCCCAAGATAAATAAGGTACATTTCACTCAACCTCTCTTATCCACTTCTACTTCACTCTTTACTTCCTCTTCACCTTCCAATATTTCCATCGAGTGATCCATAAACTTTAAGAAATATTACACTAATTAATTTGATTTTTCTTCATAATATTAATTTATGAAATAATATTAAAAATGACTTACAAAGTTTGAATTTAACAAAATAATTCATAACATTCAACACATAATTTGATAATGGAGTTCATCACAAAGGGCTACATGTTTAGGTCCAATATCAGTTGATGTATTAGTAAAAATTCTTGAAAAGTACTTACAAATGTTTCCACATTGAAAAGTGAACAACTACAAAGTTGTTCTTTACAAAAAAATAATACTAGTCTCTTTTTAGACTTTTTGATAATTTTGCCTCTAGCACCCTCTGTGAGCCACACAAACTCCTTTACTAATGCCTTATATTAAACTTGCTTAAATTATTAATTTTTATTCAAATACAATGTCTTGGATTTATATATCCATTTAATTTTGTAGCCCACTCAGTTGGGTCTTATCATTTTATTTGAAGTGGTTATGGGTTCAAAACCTGTTGGCATAGTCTTTGGTGGGAATATTAATCTTTTGTCCCACATTAGGTAAGTGGGAGAGACACGTAGTTTTTAAAAACCATGAAACTCATGGTGAATAATTCCAAGTGTTTGGCATAAATATATGTTTTTTGTGGGCTTGGTGAGGATTGTAGTATGTCGTGTGTGTGGCATGGAATGTGGGGTTTGTGGAGGCTTATGGGTTTGGTGTGGAAATTTGTGGATAAAACATGGCATGATTTGGATGGTATATGGTTTCATGTATAATTTGATGCCATGAACGTGGATTTTGGGATATGGAATGTGGCAGGTATGTTGGATGGAACATGGAACATAGGGCTATGTGGAAAATTAAATATGTTTTGTGTGGAACATTCAAAAAATGAAACTAGACCATGGTAGTTAATTGGTGGAAAGATATGTGGTGGCTTAAGGACCCAACACATGGTCCAATCTCCACTTTCCATTTTTTGAAAACTCATCATGCCACTTGTTGACCACTCGTCATGCCACTTGTTGATGTCCAACTAGATGTTCCATCCAAACCCCAAATTTTTTATTTGTCCTATCTGATCTTTGACATGTGATATCTTGCACATATGGGCTCTATTTTTCAAATCATGAGTTGCATCAAAAATATCTTGATAAAATATATGCATTGGAATTATTCTTGAATCATTTCATGATGGTTAATTTCTATAGTTTGACTAACTTTGACTTATTTTGACCAGTTTGATTGGAACTTTGATTGGTTTAACAAGGAATATATGAGCTCCATTTTTTGCATTTTTCATACCTTTGGAATGGTCTCAATTATCTCTATGAAATGGTACAAGTTTTGATCTACTTTAAGTCATTTTTTGAATTGACCTCTGGATCAATCCTCCCCACTAAGAGGGGTTTTTGTCCTAAAAAAGCTAGTATTGGAACTAGTACTCCATGTGAGGATTTTTTTATGGCTCTGGCTCTTAGTTCTAGCTTTGGATCTTAGCTCTAATGATATCCTAAATGTTAGATACCAACTTGACTATCAATTGGTTTCAGGTCTTCAAATATGAAATTGTTGCCTATCACCTGGTGTTGTAATAATCACCATTTTACAATTACTTCCTTAAGGTTTTACATAGCAACACAATTTAAAAATGTTGCCCTTATTTGGTCTTTTCAAACATTGTAATTATTACAAACATTTCCCATACTTGGGTCTTATAAACAATGCCTATATTTATGTCTTACAAATATGTATACATGCTTGCATACTCTATACAAATTAAAATATACAACCTATCTTTTGGGCTGTACTTGATGTTTTTTGATGACCTCTTCAGATTTACCTAAATTATTCTTTTCTACAACATACATGGGTATAAAAACACTGAAGTCAATGTTTAACGGTTACTACTGATGTGCTTGCATGAGATATTCTATCCCATCTTTTACAATACTATACTAATTTTCCTTCTTAGAGTAAGTTGCATTTATCAGAAACAAGTATGGTTTACCCAAGACAATGTCACTAAACTAAAGTGTAACCACATCTAATTCAACTTCATCTATAAAGTTTGTGGTAATTACAAACCCTTATTTATAGGTTTTACTTACATGTACACCATCACCATCATTTATTCTATCCAGAGAATAGGGTTGGAAATGTGGCTTAGTTTCCAAACCTAGGGTTTCTACAACATCTTCTAAGATCAAATTATTTTGATAATTTAAAAAAAAAAAAAAAAATCAAAAATAACATCTACTTTAGAATGCTTAACAATTATTCTTTTGTAGAAATGTTTCTTACCTTTCTAGGGTAAGAATTTTTGAACTAACAACTTTTAATTGGCTACCGTCTCCTTCAATGATGTTATCTTAGGTTCTGATTGACAAGATTCTATCTAACAAGGCTCTATCTTTTGATTTATTGAATATGTATTTAAAACCTTTACCTAAGGTTATTGTTGACTTTGCTTATCTTCTTTCAGCATTTTCCCCTTAGCATTGAAGTAAAAACCCAACTTCATGTCTTCTTTAGGAAACTTATTTTCATCAATTTTATTAAACTTCCTTTTAGGAATCTCTTGTTCATAATCAAAAAATAAATTTGAGTATTTATTATATGCATACCTTGAAGATTCATTTGAATATTCTTCATCCAATGTAACTGTTGTATCTATAGAGAGTACTTCTAGCTCTTCAGGATGTTCTAGCTTGTTACTTGATTAATCTTCCAACTTTGTTTCTTGGGACATTTGTCCTTCACCTCCATATCCTAATCCTAAAAAAAGTGGTCTCTTTTCCATTTAGATAGGATAGACAATTCCTTGACCATTAATGCCAAGGCCTTTTCCTTTGAATCCCATTTTCTCTAATAACTTAGAACCTATTCCCTTCATGTGCTTTTTAAATGAATTTGATAAATGTTTAGGGTTAGTATATTTATTATCCCTAACATTGTCAATATAGCCAGAATAATTGATTTCATTGCTTTCTTCCTCAAAATTTACATCAAAATATAATTTAATAATCAAAGCATTATTTGCTTATGTATTTACAACATCATTTTCATTGATAGGACTAGTAGGAGTATATGAATTAGAAGAATCAATACTATAACTAGAATGTACCTTTGTTGTCTAGATTGGAAACATCTCTTGGATGAATCCTTCATCTAATGATTGATGCTTATGAGAACTAGGCTTTGCAACTTTTTTGACAAGTGCATTCCCCTTTTCTTTGCATCTCTACTCGTTCTACTTCTTGAACCATAATGGACCCAGACTAGGATGTAGTATCTAGAATTGTTTGGTAGTATGACCTTGGTGGGAACAATGTCTGCAAGTCTCTAAATCTCCATGCATCCTCTTCTTTTGTCAATGTTCTTTTTTTAGTTCTACTTGTAGTGCATCAATGCTTTATTGGAGCCTTTTGATCTGCTACTCCTGTCATTGCTTTGTCACTTGCCAAATTTGCTCTTGAGATTATAAGTATTGCATTATCATAGTGATAATAGAATTCAATAATAACTGAATCTAAGCTAGCATTAGATCCATTGTTTTATAATAACTAATTTTGGTTTAAACAACAAAATCATAAATTCTTCAACAAATTTAGTTTTGATATCAAACTTGATGCACCAAGACAATGCCTAAATAGAAGTTAGCCTAGCACACTAACCACTTTGATACCAAATATAATCCTTAAACTTTAAGCAATATTACACTAACGTAATTTGATTTTGCTTCACAATATTAATTTATGGAATTAAAAAAATGACTTACAAAGCATGAATTTAACAAAATAATTCACAACATTCAACACATAATTTGATAACGAAGTTCGGCATGAAGGATTACATCTCCAGGTCTAATATCGATCGATATATTAGGAAAAAATCTTGAAAATTACTTATAAATGTTTCCAAATTGAAAAGTGAACAATTGTAAAGTTGTTATTTGGGCAAAAATAATACTAGTCTCTTTTTGAACTTTTGATAATTTTTCTTCTAGCACCCTCTGTGAGCCACATGAACTCCTTTGCCAATGCCTTTGAGTAAAATTTATTAGCTTCTTCATTGTTATTAAAATAAAATGTCTTAGATTTATATATCCATTTAATTCTGTAGCCTAGTTGGTTGGGCCTTATTATTTTATCTGAAGTGTTTATGGGTTCAAAACCCGTTGGCATAGTCTTTGGTGGGCATATTAATATTTTATCCCGCATTTGATAAGTGGGAGAGGCACATAGGTTTTAAAAATGACAAAAATCATGGTGAATAATGCAAAGTGTTTGGCATAAACATATATTTTGGTGGGATTGGTGAGGATTGTGGTAAGTATGTGGTGTGTGCGGCATGGAACATGGGGTTTGTGGAGGCTTATGGGTTTTGCATGGAGTTTTGTGAATTAAACGTGGCATGATTTGTATGGTATGTAGTTTCACATGGAATTTGGTGGCATGAATGTGGATGTTGGGATATGTAACATGGTAGGTATGTTGGATGGAACATGGAACATAGGGTTACATGGAAAATTAAATATGGTTTGTTTGAAATATTCATAAAATAAAATTGGACCATGGTAGTTAATAGGTGGAAATATTTGTGGTATCTTGAGGACCCACCACGTGGTCCAATATACTCTCACCATTTGTTGACAACTTGCCACACCACTTGTTGACCACTCATCATGCCACTTTTTGACATCCAACTAGATGTTCCATCTAAACCCCAAATTTTTTACTTACCTTGTCTGATCTTTGATGCATAATATCTTATGCATACGGGCTCTATTTTTTGAACCATGAGTTGCATCAAAAATATCTTGACAAAATCTATGCATTAGAATTATTCTTAAATAATTCCATGTTGGTTAATTTTTGAAATTTGACCAATTTTGACTAGAACTTTGATTGGCTACACAAGGAACAATTGAGCTCCATTTTCTATGTTATGCATACCATTGGAAAGGTCTCAACAGGATCTATGTAATGGTTTAGGTTTCAATTTACTTTATGACCTTTTCTAAATTTACCTTTGAATCATCAAGCTTCTATCACTTTCCTCTACTGATCCAATCACCTTGCTTGCACCACTCTTCACTCCTCTACCTTCATCCACAACATCTACATCCATCATGGTGTAATTACCCACCACTCTTCTCTATAGCCTCCTACCTTTTTTTCCTTCCAAATTAACCCTTATCCCACTCACCCTAGGGGAAAAACATAATTGATTCACAAAAATAAGTGACCATTCCTTTTGGCATACCATAAGGATCCCCCTTCATGGGGGAAATTATTCAATTATAAGAGTAATTACACCAGTATTCAGATATTGTAAGGAAACCTAGAGTGGCTTAGGTAGAGATGAGAAGAGGAAAAATGGATAAGGCCCTGGCGATACGTCAAATGCAGTCATTCATTGACCTTGTATAATAATCTATGATAATTGAACACATGGAACCATAAGTAATCAAGCCCAAATAATAGATGTAATTAGGGGATTACTTGATACACACCATTAGCCTTAACCTTAGCCACACTAAATTGATTGATAAGGTCAAATTGATGGAAGAAAACCAAAATTATATTACTATAGACTATCTCAAGGTAGGTCAAAAATTGGAAAGAAGGAGAAGGAACTCACAAGAGTGAAAGCTACTATCAACTACTTGAACATAGAGGCCAAGGCCAAAGATTCAGAGATCACCAAGATGAAGCTCAAACTACAGAGACACATCACTACTGAGAGATTCTAGGTGGAATCTAGCCAAAGGTCCCAACTATAAATTTAAGTAGAAAAATTAAAGGTTTGAATAGATGGCCTAAAGAAGGAGAAGCAAGCCATATAAAATAAGCTACATGAAAAAGAGATAGAGCTCACTTATAACCATAGAGTCTCTTGGACTCTACAAGCATGTAACAACAAATGCAATAGTAGATGTAACAAGAGTCCTCAACCAAAGACTAAGAAATATAGTAGTTGAAGAATGAACTCATCACCTACTCCTAGATCATATTTATCATCCCCATGGTCCAATAATTTTATGTATATTATTGGGAGAGAATAAAGAATGTGGCCACAAATTTGAATCTAGTGTTTGGGTTTATTATGGATTCACAATATCTTAATACACAAGAGAGCACATATATGGAATAGGTCCTCACCTTCATGTTCCCCAAGGTTCAATATTCATAGCTCCTCATCCAAAATTTATATAACATAATGGACTCCAGGTAATAGGGGTGGATGATAGAAGGTAAGTAGTAGTGAAGTTGAATGAGTTTTTGAGTTTTAATAAGGTAGCATTAAAGTTCAAGGAATTTTTGAATGCCTCAAAAAAATGGTTTAGGATATGAAGGGGAATATTTAATAGCTAATCCATTTGGGACTCACCTCCCCATTCCTTGTAGATAACATAGTCCTCTCAAAAGACAAGATAAAAGAGTTGTTGATAAAAAAGTATAATGACTAGATTATCTTTATAGCTCTTGAGTGTTTCTAAGGTAGAGACCATTTTGTATCCTCTTTCCCAACTATAGTTTCAAATGCAAGTGGTGGTACAAGGCTTGATCAACATCTCCTTCAAGGAGATCATTGATCTGGATAAATCCTTGAAGGATTTGAAGAAGAAGACTTAGCTCAAGGAGGAAGAGTGGATGCCTTTGAAGGTGGCTCTTTAGAATTTATGATTTTTATGGGCCTTCCCTTTTTGTATTTTTATTTTCGATGGTCTTAGAAACTAAAATTTTTGGGTTCTTCCATTCACAGGTGGATTCCCCTAAAAGTCACCAAGAACTATGGATCATAATCCATGTTTTGAAGTTTTGAGGTAGTTGGATTTTTTTCAAGAATAAGCTTGGTGAGTTTGGTAAATTTTGTATCGACCTCTTCTTTCCTAAGATCCCCTTGTTTATTTTTAGCTAAGTCTCAACTCTTTCCACAACTACTACATGGCACCCTATTGCTCATTCTTCATGAAAAGGTTTCCAACTCACCCAAGATTAGTGCCAACTTGACATGTAACATCATGATGCTTATCCAAGGTAGGTTTATTTTTATTAGAGATTCAAGAAGTGTCATTATCTAATGAAATTATGGGTAGGAAACACTATGTATTTATAACAAAAAGGAATAAAATTTTCCACATGGTGCCCCCATTCTCATTCTTTGAAAAGAAGTTCTCAACTTCCCCAATAGTAGTGTCAGCTCTCCACATGGTAGCTCAGACACTACTAGTTAAAAATAGGTAAAAGGGTTTCAAATAAGAATTCTCACACCTTAGTGTGTCATGTGTCATCCCAGTACTCCTTGGCATCAAATTTTTTCCTATCAAAGCTTGAAGTAGTGCCATTGGTTGAGGGGAGTGTCCCCATTTCTAACAATAACTCTAGAGGTAGTTTTGGAGGCAAACACATGTCACCATAGTGATTCTTCTAAGAGTCATGGGAATCATGAAGCATAGAGGTTGTGCCATATCTAAGATTTGAGAATTGACTTCACTCATGGCTCAAAGGTCCCCATTTTGGTTACATGAGTGTGAGTACTAGGTTCTAGGTGTCATTTCTTTGTGAGGCTGATATGCTTATATATTTAGGGCTCTTTTATTTTGGAGTGTGATGGACATATAGTTTTTTCACTTTTATCAGAGGGAAACCATTGTAACAATTTATTTTTTTATAGGAATAACAACAATCAATGTTTTTCATTTCATGACCTTAGCAAGTGCCCCTCATGGGAAAGATTGAATATTATATAATGTGCCTTTGGGCCTTTTGTATTTTATTCTCCACATAATAATGAAGAGGATGTGGCATTCTATGTCAAATTAAATTTAATATATTAATATTTTTTATTTCTATATTCTACTTTTATAGTATGGGATTTTTGTTTATGATGTAGGCATTAAATCATGTATATGCTCTTTTAAAATTGTCTGAAGTGTTTCAAAGGTTCAAGCTATCTTATATAATTTTAGGAATATATATTATAAATCTTGGTGCATCACCTTATTTAGATTTAATTTAGTTTTATTTTCATTCCCTTCTCACCCTTTTCATCCCTAATTAATACAAAGAGCTAGCTTTTAAAATACCAAAGGTTGATTTATAGATCGCAACTTAGTCCCACATCTATAAAGCTTCCCATAGGAAGTTATTTGTTAAGAGCGATAGTGTTAGGCATCAACAACAAACATAGTGTAATTCATATATCTCAAAATTGAGTTGAGCATCAATAGACCAATCACATTGAGGTACATATGTACTTCATTGATCAATACATTCAAGATGGCATTCTTATCATAGGGTACATTCTAGCTTAGCAATAGGTTGTAGACATATTCATGAATTATTTTTCATCACCTCATTTCCTTGAGTTATGTGGCATGTTTGGTGTTTTAAAATTTATCCTTGGGGGGTCCGCATTAAGACATATTACATTTTCATTTCATGGGTACATATTATACATGAGTACCTTATTAGGCCTAGTTATCGGCACTCATACTATGGATATGCCACTATTTATTTTTTGTCTTTTATAATCCCCTAGATTCACTTGAGGGGGGTGTTAGAGTATGTATTTCATGCATTTTATCATGTTTTCTAGTGTATTAGCTAGCTATTTTGTCTTGTAGTGATTTTTTCCTATGTGATAATTTATCCCACATTAGCCAGTTTAACTTATTTGGTATTTTGAATTGCCTATATAAGTAAGTGCTTTAATTTGTACTAGCATAATTTATTATGCTTCATTTCTAAATAATATATGATCTGCCTTGTTTTTTCATATCATATTTACAACTTACTTTGTGATGTTTTGTTTCTAAAACTTTGGATTCTTGGGTTGGAATGCCTTTACCATTCCTATCATCTTCTACTCTTCTTCCAATTCAATGAAAACAACAAAACATCTTTTCCAAAGGTCTCCTATTGAAATAATTTCCAAGGCCAAGTATCAATAAGGCAACTCAAGATTCTAATGCTAGTTATGCTATTGTCCCTTTCTCATATAACAATGATGTACCTAAAGTATAAAGTAATATTGCATATTCTACCCGATTTTATTTTGAGTTTAAAAATGAAAATGAATCTTGCATCTTTCCTTCCTATGATAATATTTTAATCAAAATGGAATACATTTCTCTCTCTCTCCCTCTTTTACATTTTTTTCTAAAAATCATGTTCCAATTATAGATGAAAATAATGAAATTACATTTTCTAGCCTTCTTGCATGTAATAATAATTTAAGTACTCAGACCCTTTAAAATAATGATTGCATTAACCTTCATGATATCCAAAATGATATAATGATCTCTCTTGAATCATCATACAAAATGGATATACCTTTACCTAATGTCTAAAAACCACATGATGATCCTATCCTAAAATATAATTAGGGTGATAAGGATTTTATTATTCCTATGTTCCACATGGATGGAAAATTAAAACCTCTAAGAAATTATTTAACCTCTTTACCAACACATCCTAGTGATATTTTATCTCTAATGACTACCATGGGAGATATTTAATAAAAAATGAGTATTCTTAAGTTTCAATTTTCCTCTAAAGGCAAATGACTACTTGATGTCTTATTTATGATCAGAAGGTGTATAAATACAATGAAAAAATAGTTAGAGGAAGTTGAACTAACCTTATATAAATATCAACTGAATATCAAACTAAAAACTAAACGATGTAATAAACATACAACTACACTAAAATTCCCCCCTTATTACATTGTTTTTACAAATGTACCCCCAAAATAGATCAAATTTCAGCTTACCATGTGACTTGGTGAGTATATATTCTATCTGTGAATCTATTGGGAAATACTAGAGATAAATGTGGGAGTTCAAGACTTGTTCTCAAATTTAATGGCATTTTACATCAATGTGTTTGGTTCTAAAATGAAATACTAGATTATTAACAGGCTTTAACACACCTTGATTGTCATAGAAAAGGATTGGTGGCTGATCTTTAGGAATGTCTATGTCAAACAAAATATAATGTAACCAAATTGATTCGCACATAAATCCTCATATGACATCATATTCTACCTCTATAGATGAGATAACAACTACATATTTATTCTTACTAATCTATGAAATTGTTCTAGATCTAAGATGAAAAATATATCTTAAAGTTTCCTATCATCAATATATCCAACATAGTTCGAGTCTGTATAACCCTGTAAGAATAAATTTGAGTTCTTATTATATTTTATACCATAATCTATTTTACCTTGTACATATCTCAAAACATACTTCACTATAACCTAAAGACACTTATTTGGATCTTGCATGAATCTTGAAAGATAACTGACAATAAATCATATGTCTAGTTTAGTATAAGTCAAGTAAATGAGACTGCTAATATGCTACCTATAGTGAGTTTCATCTACTTGAGGTGAATCCTAAAATTGGGATACTTGAAAACCTTTCTCAATTAAAGTTGACATTGGTTTAGAATTTGCCATCTCATATTTATCAAGGAGCATCTTGGCATATTTCATTTGTGAGACAAATATATGATTATTCTTTTGCCATATCTCCAATATAATATAATAATGAAGTAGCCCCAAATATGTCATGTAAAATTATTTGTTCAAGTCATTATTTATATCTTAAATAAGATTATTTTAACTTCCTATTATCACAAAATCATCCACATATAAAACCAAAATGATAATATTTGTGCCTACATTCTTGATATACAAATTTGAATATGAGGGGATACAAATGAATCCATGATACAATAGATAATCATCTATCTAAATGTACCATGCCCTCAATGCTTGATTAAGTCCATAAAGTTAATTAATTAGATGACATACATTTTTAGGATGTTTTTCATCAATAAAGCCTTATGGTTGGGTCATGTACACTTATTCTTTGAGATCACCATTCAAGAATGCACTTTTAATGTCCATATGCTAAAGTTTCCATCCCTTTTATGTTATGAGTGCACAAACAAATCTGATGGTTTTGATATTAGTAATGGGTGCAAGGTTCTCCTCATAATTAATTCCTTCTTACTGAGCATATCCCTTTGTAACAAGTCATGCTTTGTATTTGTTGATGGATCCATTTGCCTTATATTTTGTCTTTAAAATCCACTTGTTTCTAATAGATTTCCTTACTATTGGTAGATTGACAAGTTCCCATGCCCCATTTTTTATGAGGGAATCATATTCAACATCCATGGCCTTCTTCCATGGAGATTGACATAAAGCTTATCAAACTATATTTGGTTTTGTGCTATCAACTATTGAACTCATCAGTGTAATATTAACTTCATTTCTCACATATCTTCTAGTCTAAACTCCTGATGAAGTATCTAGATTAGAGTTTAGGTGTGAGTCCCTGATGGTGATTTCTACCCATTTTGGATGTTGATGTTACTATTTATTTGATGAAGAATTGTATTATATATTTCCAAGATAAATGAATAATTATCTTTGTAGATCACCCTATTTATGATAAGATTCTTAATTCTCATTATCTAACTATGGGAATAGTCTATGATAAATGGTATGTTATGACTCCTTCTATTGTAATGATTTGAATGATGACTCATCAAATACCACATCTCAACTTTCATAAATCTTTTTTATCTCAAGATCCATGAGATGATATGATTTTTAGGTAGTACTATAACCAAATATAAGGCACTAGAGTGTCTTTAATTTGATCTTCTTCCTCTTTTTAGTTGGGACATGCATGTAAGATGTATAACCAAATACTCTAAGATGAGAGATCAAAGGTTTATGACCACTCCATACCTTTTCTAGTGTTTTTTATTTCAACATCTTTATAGGTGCCTTGTTGATAAGATATATGACTATTTGAACTACTTTCCCAAAATGAAACCTCCAAATTTGTAGTGAAAAACATGAAATTAACCATCTCCATGAATGAATGATTACATCACTCTACAATTCTATTTTGTTAGGGTGTATAGGGAGTAGTCAGGTACTGTCTGATGTTGTGTTTATTTAATAATTCTAATAATTCATTTGATGTGAATTCCATCTCTCAATCTAAGTGGAGGAGTTGAAGAGGCCTCCTTGATGGGTGACAATAAACTGGTATAAGATCTTAAAATGAGTAAAGGATTCACTCTTCTTCTTAAGAAAGAACACCCATGTCTTGCGAGATAAATAATCAATTAACAAATATAAATACTTAAATCCTTCGAAATAAGTACGTAGGGGTCCATGTAGATTGGTATTTACCATATCAATATGATCCTTAGATTGTGAGGAACTCAACTCAAATGGAACCTTATGTTATTTGCCAGCAAGGCATCTAAAGAATACATGCAAAGAATGGGACAACTAAGAAGTCCACATACCATAGCCTTAGATCTAAGATGGTATAAATAACTAAGAAAAAGGATCCATATTGATAATTCCATAGTGAAATAAATTTTATTTTAGAGGTAAAGATAGAAATAACATCAAATAAAAATGCATCTAGGGTAAATAATTGATCCTTCAAAAAATCTCTAGCAATGACCTTACCTTCCTATAAGAGGAGACATTATTTTGTGACATTATTCATCATGAAATCCACCTTAACCTTATGATTCAAGATTTAACTTATAGACAAGAGATTTTTTATCAAGCCAGGGACATATATTACCTTTGTGAGAGTACATATTTTCATCCCAAGAGGAATGGTGATGATGCCAATTCCTTCTAAAACATACTCTTTATCATTTCCAATTTGAAATTGATATATAGTGGGTTGATTCATCAATGAATCAAATATTTCCTTGCATCTTTTCATATGATTTCTCATGCCAGAGTTGATCAACCAAACTTTACTCATTTGTGATGAGGTTTTGGAGACAAGAAACTATGTTCTTCTATACACCATCACAATATGCTTTTATGGATACCTCCTCTTCAGATTCATCATTTTATTGATGTTGTGAAACTAATGTCCATGTTATTTACATCACTAAGGATGTATTTTTGATAATATTAATAATCTCCACTAGATTTGCCTCTTGATTGGATAAGCCTTGTGTCAAGGCATTATACTAGCATTAATCAGTGTCATGCTTATTGGTGTGGCAAATATTACACCATCTTTTTGCCTTCCTAGTTTTTTACTATTGGTGTGACTCCTTTGGTGGTATTTTAGAAAAATTGGGACCATGTTGCTTGCAAATCAGTGCTTTATCCTCAAACTCATCTTGCATGGACCGGATAACTTCTTCTTATAGAAGTAAATTCATAAGTTATTTGAAATAAATTACTTGATTTATGATGTTTAGTGTCATGATGAATGTGAAAAATTGAGAGGGGAGATGTCTCAATGTGATTAGAAACAACAGCTTGTCCTTGATAATTTATCCAAGCATAATTAATTCTATTCCTAATTATGCCACCTGACATAAGAATTCCTTAACTTTATCACCATCTTTCATACTAAGAGTATAAAGTTTGGATTGGATATGGATAATTTTCATCTAGTTATTTGTCTCATAAATGGTGTATAGAACATCCAAAGCTTCTTCCAATGTTAATGTATCCTGAATACGAGGTTAAACCTCATTGATGACACTAAGTATGATTAACATCAGGGATTTTGCATTTTAATTATCATATTTTGTTTGCTCATTAGATTTGGTAGGATGAGTCACCATACTAGTGATGATGCCCCATAATTCTTCAAATTGAAGAGTATTTCACATCTTCATCTTCCATATGGTGAAATTTGGCCCTTTGATAAGTTGGGCATCGAACAAGATAATTTGGGGGCAAATATTTTTTTATTTATATAAAATTTTATAATCAAAATAGTATTTTATGCTTCAAAATTCTATATAAAAAATGTACCTTATAGAAATATTGCCTTCTTATTTTGCTTCTTGGCAAGAGGACCCTTCACTATAGGATTTTTATATGTAGGAGGATAACATATATGGAGCAATGAATGGTAATGGTTTTTAGCAGATATTATCAAACCATGGTGGCATAGTTCAACTCTGACCAACTATTATGAAGCTCTCTTAACTGAGGTCAGATATTTGAACATTGATCTTTAGCAATAAGGTCCAAGGTTCAAACCCCATGAGTACTTATAACCAACACAAATAATCTCCTACACATCATACAAAATTTTCTTATAAAATTATTCCATTAGTTCTATAGTCTTTAATGGATTTTTACATTCACTCAGCCACTTGTTTAGCTTCCCATGTCTCTCTTCCACTTCTGCTATCATGCTTTGATTAGACAAACATTGACTAGCCCATATGAAAGCTTGATACCAAATTTGATACTAACATGTCTGAGGGAAATGAATTTGATTAGTGACTTTCATGCTACTCTCTTTGATTTTATGCATGCTTTGCACACACTTTCACTATAAGCCTATAGAATTCTTTTCCATGCTTCCATTATGTTACACACCAAGATTTATATGATATTTATCTCTATTGCAAGTTGATAAGGCTTTTTATCTAATACCAAATAAAGGAAAATAAATGTTTGATGGCTTATTCATGAACAAAAGGTGTATAAATACAACAAATAAATAGTTGGAGGAAGTTGAAATAACCTTTTGTAAATACCAACCAAATATAAAACTAAAAAATAAATAATGTAATAAACATACAACTACACTAACATCTTACCATGAGGCTATTTTAATGATAATATCTTAGGGGACCAACCCCTTAATAGAGGTTTCTTTAATTTTCTACATCCTTCCAAATTTATCATGCATATGTTATCTTTTGATGGCAAAAGAGATCCTGCAAATCATTTAAAATAATATATACACTCCTTTGAACATTGGGATAAAGATGGACACTTTTTATTAAAAGCTTTCCATATAAGTTTAGATCAAGAGGATCTTTATTGGTTATATACACAAAAAAATGGTTCCTTATAAAATTTAAAAAATTGAGGATGTATTATTATCTAATTTCCATATGTACACAATACTAGTTCCTTATCAAAATTTGAAAAACTTGAGGATGTATTATTATCTAATTTCTATAAGTACATAGTAACTAAGCTACCATTGGAACATTTACAGGCCTCAACTCAAAATGAGAATGAATCCATTCAAGACTATGATATAAAATTTAAGGATATATTATACTCATTAAACTATAACCCCTTAGATTTGGAAGTGTAATTTATGTTTAGTAGGGGTCTTCTTTTTCCACTCAGAGAAAGAGCATTACACAAGACCTTTCTTTCATTCAAAAATTTATATTGGGATGTGCTTAAATATGTTTGTGTTTTAATGAATGATAAAACCAAATTACCTATATACCCACCTAAAGGAAAACATGGTATAAAAAATGATTTCTAGGAGTGAGTTTGGAGTTTTCCCTCCAAAACTAATAATTTGAATATTCAAATATCGTCACTGAGTGACCAAAGCATGGTAAAATGTGGTTAGGAGAATAAAGGTGGTTAGGAGAATAAAAGTGGTGTAAGGAACCAAGATTTATTGTGAAGGGTGTTTTGAAATCATCATTTATATATTCATTTATTTAAGAAGTTATTCTTAGTAAAATAACTACTAATCATATGTTGAGTTGGTCATTGTAAGGGATTTTATGTACCTACCTAATAAACCAACATTGAAGTTTGATAAAAAAACAATTTTTAAGTGATTTTATGGGTAGAGGAGAGAATAGGGAGAGGGTAGATAAATCCAATAAGGGAGAGGATAATATGAGAATGAAAAAAGGCACAAAACTCCTCAAGAAAGGTGGTAGAGTCCTGTGATGGATAGAATATGTAATATTTTGATGATCAAAAGAATAAAGGATGGGAATGATTATATATTATTATGTTATTAAATATTATTTGGGATTTTTTTAATTACATATTACTCTTGAAGGCCCTTGAGGCCATGACCATGTTGTTATTTGTGTTAAGTTGTAGGTTTGGACAAAGACTATAGGTTACAGTTTGGTAAGGAGTATTGGAGTGACTTATTCAAGTTATCCAGATAAATGTTGAAATAAAAATTTTTCCTTGAAGGTTATAAGATAATATTTATCCTATTATTATTTATTAAATGTTCCTAAGTGTTTCCAACTTAGGTAAAAGACACTATTATTCAAGAACCTTACACATGATTATGATAGTAAGGTACAGAGTTAAGTGAATGATGTTTGTTGAAATATATGTGATAATCTATTATATAGGTGATATATAGGAATAAATATTTTATAATTATTATATATAATTTATTCTAGGTGCATGATTAATGACAAGTTTATCATATAGTCCTTACATAAGCAAAACCCTTAGTGCAAAGAATGAAACCCCTAATTTAGAGGGTTAGAAAGAGATCCCATGTTTGGAAAAAGGAATGATCATGGTGTTAATGATTTATTGGTGAATATAAATAAAGGATAATATATAGTAAAAATTTTTAAGGAGAGAAATGACCTTTTGAATGCAAACAAATTTTAAGCCTTTGCTTAGTCTATACCCTATTTTTGACACAATTAGTCCTTGAGAGAGAAGTGTGTGTACTTGAGGGAGAAGAGTGGATATGGTATTGGTGAAGTGCTGGAATGTGATTAGGGTGAATAAGGTGTTGTAAAAACCTCTTATAAACCTTGTAATTCCTTTAAGATAAACAAAATTTTGAAACTCCTACACATGTAGTCAAACATGCATAAAACTTTGTATTTTAATCAACACAGGCCTTAATAGGATTGATTGAGACATTTAATAAATTTAGGAAGATGTATGGGGTTTATAAAGACATTTATAAGGTATTTATATATTTTAATTTATCTAAAAATAAAATTATGATAATGTTATCACTCTTAGTCCTTACATAGTCAGCAAAAACATGCAAGAACATTATAATTTGGTCATCAAAAGTGTTGACAGGGTGAAATAAGATGTTTAACTTAAATGGATAGAGAGAGGAGATAAAAAATACTTGGACATGGAATTTTTTTCCTTTTAAACATTTTAAAACTCAAGTAAGTGAATTATATATCCTCTCAGCCTGTGGAGTCACCCACTTAGGGTTTCAAACAAGAAAACCCTATACAAGGAGTTCCAACTATTGGAAAATGCTAAAATTTTGTGATCTTGATAATTTAATAATTTATAAGGGGAATAAAAAAATTTTGGTATGAAAGAGTATGGTACAGTATAGATTCAAGGTTTTTGGGTATGTTTTAGGGTTAAATAGGCCTAATTAAGGGGTGGTTTATAAAGGAATTATTGTCTAGGTGTGGAGTGAGATATTGAAACTTGACACAGAATTGTAAGTTGATAAAGGGTGGTTATAAATTATTTTATATATTTAAGAGAGTTCCTATATTGATCAAACAAGGAGTAAATGTCAAAAAAAGGATATAATCCTAGTGTGGTCATTATGAGCTTGAAGAATGGAATTGAATGGTGAGTTGTGATTGAGAACTTGAAAGAGGTAAAATATATAGTTTTATGTGATAATGAATGATAATACATGACAATATATTGTATTCATATAACCCAAATCAAAAGTTTTTATCTTGAAGCCTTTGAAGATGGTCTAGAAGAAACTAGTGAAAGAGTTAGTGGAAAGAGAAAGAACAATGAATGTCATGAGTTTAAAAATGAATGTGAGTGAAATGAGAAAGGTATAATTACACCAATAAGTGTCTCCAAAGTAGACAAGGAATATGTAAAAATATAATAAGGTTATTAATCCTAGTTTTCAAGAGAAGGACTGGGTTGGTGATGAGAACATCAAGATAAAGCATAAGATGTGAATGAACTTAGTCTAGTTCAAAGCTAGGAGTGGATGTTTTGGATACTTATTTCATATACCTCTGCATCAATTCATATCATATTAAGGTAAGATCTTGGTTTTCATTTGTTTTAAGTTGTTCAAACTTGTTTATTTGAGATGAACATAACATGTTATGTAGAATGTGTGTGAAGTAACCTTGCATGGTATTATGGAAGAAGTATGGTATAGGTATGATCTATTAAGATATGTATAGGTGGAGTTTAGAATAGAAAAGAGGAACAACAAATCCAAAGTCTTATGAGAAGGACTAGAAGATAGTCAAGAAAGGACTAGAGAAGTTAGAGTGGAGAGAGAGCATTGAAGCTCAAGCGATAAAGAAAGGATAGAATCTAAGAGAGTTAATAAGGATAAGGATAGGTCCTATATAGAGGACTAAAGGAAGGATAAAATATCCCATAAAGTGATCTAAAAGGCAAGTAGGCATCTTACTAGTTATTGGTCTAGATAGGTCTAAAAAGCAAAGAATAAGTGAAAGGATGGATATTGAAAGAGAAGTGGAATATATGAGGAAAGAGTTGGGGTAGAGTATTGAGAAGGTGTTGCTCATGGTGAAGATCTTGAAAGGATGAGGAAGCAAATGGCTTGGATATAGTATGAGTAAAAGGGTGAAGTGGCCAACAGAGCTACTCACGAGAGAGAGAAGATATAATATGAGTGTCTTAAGGAATGAGAAGAAGAGAGGACAACCCATAAAGGCATAAATAATTAGAAGTTCCAAGTGAGAAATAAGAAAAATATATTGAGAAAAGAGTTTTCATTGAGAATAACATGAAGAAGAAAGAAGTGCCAAGAGGAGCACTTTAGAGTGAAGATAAGAAGAAAATAGAGAGAGTGTCTATGCAAAAGACAATCAAGGAGACTATATGGTCTTTTGTTTTATATTACCACATTGGTTTTAAGATTATTCATGTAGGTATGAATAAATTCTTGGTGAATTCCAAACCTAAGGCCTTAAATTTGGTGAAGGATGGGCCTAGAATATCATTCATCAAGCAAAAAGAGGATGAAAAATAAATAGAATCTATTGTAGAAGACAAAGTGATAAATATTGAAGGAATTAAATATGTTGAAGATGAAGAGAGAGATGAGTTATATTATGTTTTAACAAGCATTATAGCTAAAGTAAGAGATAAATCACACAAAAAAGACAAGATGTCTAACCATGTAGACAAGAAGACAAAACATGAAGATGTGAATGAAGAGATGAACTTGTAGTAGTAATATTTGGAGGTAAATGAATATTTAAGTGTTAATTTTTATTTCACATATGAGGAAGAGGTAACTAATATGCATATTGGAAGAAAGAAGGATAAGGTACAACCCTCCAAGAGAGAACAAGGGCATGGATATGTTTGGCCTAAATGGCTCAAGTAAGTAAGTGATGAGAAGGAAGAGTTAAATCTTAAGCAAGAATTCAATCAAGGCAAGAACATAGGTGGAAAGCAAGAAAAAGTGTGGAAGCAAAGCACAAATGGAAAAGTACATAAAGTTGGCATCGTATACTACTAAGGAAAGAAACATAAAAGAGATGAATGAGAAGCAAATTTCACTTCAATATAACACAAGGAATCAAATGGGTGGCAAAGAGCATGAAAAAAGCACAAGAGGACAATATTATAGGTATATCCCAAGCAAGCATGAAGATAGAGGAAAATATCAAGACTAATAATAAAATTAAAGAGATGGTACAAGCAAACCAAGCCAAAGATATGAAGGTACAACTTTTAAAGCAAGAATATGAATGCAAAAAAGATAAGTGTTCTCAAAGATTATTTTCAAATGTTATTTATTATGATGTATATGAAGTTGACTCCAATAATGAAAATGATTTATATATGGAAACAATTGCATTGATGAATGAGTTTGTATAAAGGCAAGGTGGGGATGAAACACCTCAAGGAGTGCTGAAAAAACATGGTATGTAGTAGAATTAAGTTGGATTAACTCTCATGATTAAGGGAATATAAGGAAAATACAAAGATCAAGTTTCCAAAGAAGATGAAGAACAATGTGGACCAAGATTTTATGAATATTGTGAAGAGGTGAATGCTCTCAAGTTGTAAGAAGAAATGGAGATGCTAGAAGAGATATTTAGTCTATCCAAGGGGCTGAAATAAGGTGAATTAAAAAAATAAAAACTCATGAATGATCTCAAGGAAGACACAGGTAAGGATCAACATAGGACAACATAAGGAGTTGTGTAAGACAAGACCCAAATAAACAAACAAGGGGAGCATAAAAAATTTGACAAACTAATATTCACCATGGGTGAAGTTTACGTAGAGTTAGTAGTTAGATCTCATGAGGATGGTAAAAGTAGAAGGTTCTAAACAACCTTGTACTATGATAAAGATGAACTAGTTAAGGGATTGATATTATAAGGTGAGCCATGCTATGGAAAGATATGTCAAGAAGTGAAGAAGTGGGAAGTAGAGGTAGTGAAAGAGAGTTTATTGGTAAATATAGAGAAGCCCATGAGGTCATTAGAAGAAGGGATCAACATTGAAAAGAAGATAGGAGACCTAAACAATCAATAAATAAGTGAGAACAAAGAAAAAAAAGGCCATAACTCAAACATAAACAAGGAGAATAAGAGCCATTTGTTAGAGATGGAGTATGACGAAGACCAGAGTGAATTGGAAAAGGTGGAACACATAGAAAATAAGGAGATAAAATTTTTGGTATACCTCATAGAGGTATAGGATACATTCACATGAAGATTATAAAAAGATAAGAATAATAAATGAAATAATATAGTGAATAAAAATGAGAAATAAATGAATATTATAAATTAAATTACCTTGAATGACCCTCAAAGGATAAACTAGAAGGAAGGAAAGAAAGCTGGTGGTACTAGTTTTCTCCCTCTTGGGGAGTATGATTCAAGAGAATCAAATAAATAGACATAATTTTGTGTTTTTAAATGTATGTGAAGAGACATTATAAGGTCCATTATGTCTTTAAGGTAATTTTGAGTCACTAAGAGTCCTAAGAGTGAGTTTGGTGTGTGTTTGGAGTTTTACCTCCAAAACCAATAATTTAAAAATTCAAATATTATCACTAAGTCAAGAGTGACCAAAGCATGGTAAAATGTGGTTAGGAGAATTAAAGTGGTGTAAAGGTCCAAGATGTATTGTGAATGGTGTTTTTAATTAATCATTTATATAGTCATTGAGTTAAGAAGCCATGCTTAGTGAAATAACTACTAATCATAGATTGAGTTGGTTATAGTAAGGGGTTGGATGTAACTAATTAAGAAACCAATGTTGAAGTTGGATAATAAATAATTTTTAAGTGATTTTATGGGTATAGGAGAGAATAGGGAGAGGGGAGAAAACTCCAAAAAGGGAGAGGAGAATCTGAGAATGAAAAAATGCACAAAACTCTTCAAGAAAGGTGGTAGAATCTTATGATGGATAGAATATGTAATATTTTGATGATCAAACAAATAAAGGAAGGAAATGATTATATACTATTATGTTATTAAATAGTATCTAGGATTTTTATAATTACATATTACTCTTGAATTCCCTTGAGGCCATGACCATGTCGATATTTGGGTTAAGTTGTAGGTTTGGACAAAGACTGTAGGTTACAATTTGGTAAGGAGTATTGGGGTGACTTCTTAAAGTTATCCAAATAAAATTTATACCAAAAATTATTAATTTAAGGTTATAAGATCATATTTATCCTATGATTATTGATTCAATGTTCCTAAGTGTTGCCAACTCAGGTAAAAGACACTATTGTTCAAGAACCTTACACATGCTTATGATAGTAAGGTACAGAGTTAAGTGAATGATGTTCATTGAAATATAGGTGATTATATATGATATAGGTGATATTTAGGAATGAATATTTGATAATAATGACATATAATTTGGTATAAATTCATTATTAATGACAAGTTTATCATACAATCCTTACATAAGCAAAACCTTGAGTGTAAATAATAAAACCCCTATTTTAGATGGTTATAAAAAGATCACACATTTGGAGAAAGGAATGAGAATGGTATTAATTATTTATTGGTTCATATAAATAAAGGATAAGATATGTTAAAAATTTCTAAGGAGAGATATGACCTTTTTAAGGCAAATAGATTTTAAGCCTTTGCTTAGTCTACACCCTATTTTTGACATAATTCGTCCTTGAGAGAGAAGTGTGTGTACTTGAGGGAGAAGAGTGGATATGATTGTTGAATTTTTATAATGTGATTATGGTGAAAAAGGTGTGGTAAAAACCTCTTATAAACCTTGTAATTCCTTGAAGGTAAACAAATTGTCAAAACTCCTACACAGGTAGTCAAACATGCACAAAACCTTGTATTTTGATCAACACAGGCCTTAATAGGATTGATTGAGATATATAATCCATTTAAGAAGATTTATGGGGTTAATAAATAACTTTATAAGGTCTTTAGATAGTTTAAGTGATCTAAAAATAAAATTATGGTAATTTTATCATTCTCAGTCCTTACACAGTCAACAAAAACATGCAGGAACCCTATATTTTGGTCGTTAAAAGTGTTGACAAGGTGAAATAAGATGTATAAATTAATTTTATAGATAAATGAGATAAAAAATGAATTTTAAATGTTATTTTTATCATTTTAAAATTTTCAAAACTCAAGAAAGTGAATTGTATAGCCTCTTAGCCTGTGGAGTCACCCACCTAGGGTTTTAAAAAAGAAAACCCCATATAAGGAGTTCCAACCATTGGAAAATTAGAAAATTTGGTGATATTGATAATTTATTAATTTATAAGGGGAATAAAAATGTTTTTGTCTGAAATAATATGGTACAATATGGATTCAAGGTCTATGGGTATGTGCTAGGGCAAAATAGGCATAATTAAGGGGTGGTTTACAAAGGAAGTATTGTCTAAATGTGGAGTGAGATATTGAAACATGAAAAAGACTTGTAATTTGATATAGGGTGGTCATAAATGATTTTAAATTTTTAGGAGAGTTCCTATATTTCTCAAACAAGGAGGAAATGTCAAAAAAAGGCTACAAGCCTAGTGTGGTCATTGTGAGCTTGAAGAGTGGAATTAAATGGTGAGTTGTGATTGAGAACTTGAAAGAGGTAAACTATATTTTGATGTGATAATTAATGATCATAAATGATAATATATTATATTAATATAACCCAAATCAAAATTTGTTGTCTTGAAGCCTTTGAAGATGGTTTAGAAGGATCTAGTGAAAGAGTTGTTGGAAAGAGAAAGAATAGTGAATGTCATGGGCTGGACAATGAATGTGAGTGACATGAAAAAGGTATAATTAAACCAATAAGTGTCTCCAAAGTGTAAAATGAATAGGTAAAAATAGAATAAGGCTACTAAGCCTAGTTGTCAAGAGAAGGATTGGGTTGGTGATGAGAACATCAAGATAAAACATGGTATGTGAATAAGATTAGTATAGTTTAGAGATAAGAGTGGGTGTTTTGGAGACTTATTTCATATACCTTTGTATAATATATCATAGAGGTACATGTGGATAATGTAAGGACACACATTTAAAATATCTTACTCAAAAATTCACACATAAGATTTGGGTAACAAAATTGACACGTATAAATACATATCATATCTATATATGTGTTATTTATACTAAGACATGTGATATGCATATAGATACATTAGTTCCAGTGACAAAAAATAAACTAGAATTTCTATTACCAAATGATCATTATAGCTGAGATTTATTATTTCTAACTAGATTTCATGGAGTATAGTGTTTGGCTCATTAAACTAGAGGCACACATTCAATTCTATGGAATCTATATTCGTTCCTATACAACATAATTAGTTACCTAGAGAAACAAAACATGTGATTATTTATGTTATTACATATAAAACAAAAATCGCTCAATAATGGGTTCCTTGAATCCCCATTCCTTATATTGTCTTCTCATAACCATAAAGTCCTATTATATACATATAAAGCATCACAAATCCTAAAGTGACAAATATTAAACCTATACATGCTCCTTTGTAGTATGACCAGTTTATTTCACTAGGTTAATAGTGGGGAGATACCTATGAGCATCCTTTGGATGAGATCATAGGATATTTTTTTTAATATTCAAAAAATACAATTTTGTTTACAAAATTAAAAAATCCAAAAATATTTTAAAATTTTACATGTTCTATTAGCTCCTTGACATATATGTTGTTGGTTACATGTTGGTAGATATCATATCATATTTTTGTATATACATGTGTTTTATGCATCTTTTGAGTGGGATACAAACATATCCATGCACATGATCTATATACTTTTGAATGTTGGACCTTCCCTCCACTCATGTCTTTTAGACATTGGGGTATCCACATATTTGATCATAATACATCCAGGTTATATCCTTCTATGATCATTTTAAATTATCATTTTTAAGATTATATACTTACACATGCCTTTATCCATGCTTTATATTTTTTACTATACTTGATATATTATGTACTTAACATTTTTCACTAACACGTATATCCAAGAGCTAGTATAACATGCTTATGTTGGTTGCTTCTGTTACATGATTTCCATTTATGCACTTCCTTGAGTTTTTGGTATTGCATTGTATTATTATTTTAATAATTTTAATATTATCTATTTAATATGGCCCATGTGCCTATATTTTCCTCTTAAATATGTCTTTCTATACTTTATTGACATTTGACTAAGCGACATCCCTTTGATTGTGTGGCATTTGAACATGCACCTTATTTGAGGTCTCTTTCACACATTGTATATTGATTGTATTTTGAGTGATATTATATGTTTTATTGATTAATTATTGAGATTTTAATTTTATTATCTATAAATTTCCATGATTCACATCATGCATCTTAGGACTTGATGTGATAACCTACTATGTACCTAATACTATATCTACTTATAAATGTTACTCCTATATTTTACATGATACATTCATAGATTATATAGTTACCTTATCCTTTTGAGGTAAGGTGATTATGAATTTATAATTCCCCTCATGTCAAAAGGTGTGGCATATCAGTGGGGTCGTGTCATAGTAGCATGGATTTCATACTTTCGTAGTTTCATATTTTAATGGGGGCATGCCAAGAAGGCATGGCTTCCACAATTATTCAATACTTAGTATTTTAAGATTGTAGTAGGGCATGTTATGGAAACATGTTATCCACACCTGTACCAACTCTCAGTTTCATATTTCAATGGGGCATGTCATGATAACATGTCTTCCACACTTGAAATTTTTAAAATTTTTAAATTACATAGTTATAATTTTTAGGTACATACTTATAGTAGAATTATATATATTAGTACTATTGTTATACCCAATTTCCATCTTGAGAAATATATGAGGTGCATATTCCATAAAAAAAGAGAACCTTAAATTGTGAAATCAAAACAACCTCATATTTTAAATTACTTATATAGACTTTAGCTCACTAGGTTAGACCATTATAGATTGTTATTGAGATAATATAATGCAATAGTTGGTTCAATTTTAGTATGGTTGAGGTGATTAAATAACTAAATCTTGTCAATTTTATATGGTTTAATTGATTACAACATCTAAACTCCCTATATTTATAATGTGGGTTGACTTAAATCAATCACAGTCACCAGGTTATAAGTATGATTGGGTTGCATGATTGAGATCATCTCAACTGTTAGGTGGTAAAGCACCTTTTATCCAAGGTTAGGAGAAAGTTTTCACTTTAAAATATCTATATATACTTTTAGGTTTTAAATTTGTCTTAAAATTTGTTTAAAATATTAATAATTAATCATATTTTCAAATAACATTTCCAAAAGGTAAGGCAATTACATCGATGCATATGTGTACTCCTAGACATTGATATTTATATTTCAATCATTTTAGTGGTTTAAATTTCAAATTATATGTAATAATTATATATTCTAATAGGCTCTTATTTTTAGGTCCATTACCAACAAAGCACTTAATTTGGGATCATTCAAAGGCAAGGTGTGTTATACGCACCTAGATAGACATTTCCTTTTCTTTTAAATTAGAAATTTTATTAATAGATTAAAGGGGGGAATGTATAAATTGAATTTAAATGATATATCACCTCAATATTCTATATGTGGAAATTAATTCTCACAGCTTACCATTTAGTTCCTAAGTCCTTACTACTTAAAGGCTCACTCTATTATCCCTTGTGCCTATTGCTTATTTTTTAGTTTAGCCATGTGGTATTATGATGAATAGGAATTAAATATATCTCAAAATGATTTAAACCCAATTATTATCCTCTATAAATTTTTAGCATGTAAATATTTTTTAGCTTCTACACACTTGCATCCTAGTCATACACTTACATCAACACAAGTGTTATGTGCCAACACAAGTGTATAGTGACCTAAAGTAATCAAATATGTAATTATATCATGTCCCTATGGTCATCTTAAATGATTTAATACAATATAATTATTGATATGATTGGTATACATGCATGATCAATATTAATTCATTCCTCACCTAACACATTCCTAACAACTCATAAGGCAACTTACCAAAGACACTCAATCAAGCATTCAAGTGAGAAAAGCTTATCTATTATCTCCTATTTCAATATCAATCATAGAGAAAAAACATATATAGGTATGAATTATTTAAGGATAAATCCATGATCCATACTTGATAAGTTACAAGCGAGGTCACTCTATGTACTTGCTTATTACACATTGCATCCTTATGAACACATAAGCCAACATGTAAGGGAGAACTACATAAGTTTGAGGCCCAATTCATAGTATTTGATATGTAGGTGGTACCCATTAATAAAGGGTTCCTTGGGGTAAATTGAGAACATGTGTGACTAACCCATTTCACGATAGTTACTCCAAGGGTAAGGAAACTAGGTTTTGATCATTTGACAGAGTGAAAACATTTGCACAAGATTAAAAGACACCAATGGAAAGGAGATTAAAAACCCAAAAAATAATAATTGATAAGCCCAAAAAATCATAACTAATAAATCCAAAAAAGATTATATATTTTTGGAGGGACACTAACATCCACAAGAGGACACTATCATCGACACAAGTGCCCATGTCTACCAAAAGTGTCTAAGGAAGAAAATAAGTCAAAATATTGAATGAATGGAACACAGAGCTAGGTTATAGGACTAAGAGGGATATATGAAATATTAAAATTCCAAAATTATTAAGTGTGGATCTTGATTGTCTTCTAGGATAAGAGGTTAAAAGATATGATGTTATTTTAGCTAGGTTTTGGATCCCATTCTTTGTATCCACAATGGTACGAGGCATTACAAGGGGGGAACACACCTTGTGGGGTCTAGGGGGATGACCCCCCTAGTAGGGGTTCATGGGCAGAACCCTTGAATAAAATTATCTTGTAAAATTATAATTATGTAGTCAATCTAGGCCATTGATTAAAGGTTTCTAGATTTGATGGTAGAGGTTATGTTTAGGCATTTTCCCCCCTAAAATGTATTGTTACGTGGCTGAGATAAAATATGAAACATATTACATATAGAGAGGAGGTATAAATAGGTAGAGAGGTGTAACAAGGTTTGTTGTAGGATTTATTTCTCCCTTATATTTCTAGAAATAATATAATGGACAAGTTTGGTGGATGTAACCCATCTTAGGTGAGCCACATTAAATCTAGTGTCTCCTATTTTGTACATGTTTATGATTATTTTTGTATGCTTGATTGATTTATTTAATAGTTTATCTTGTATATGATTTGGGGATAAATTTGTGTTTTATTTTATCCTAACAAGTGGTATTAGAGAAAAGGTTTTGTTTGCTTAATTTTAAATCATAGAAAGAAAAGGGGTTGACCTCGAGTAGGAGCTATGGTAGATTAAAATAAATCTAAGGTTGAAAAGTTCAATGGATAGAACTTTGGATTGTGGAAGATGCAAATAGAGAATTACCTTTACCAAAAGGACCTATATTTGCCATTAGGAGGGTAAGATAAGAAGCCATCAACAATGCCAGATGAAGCTTTGGAACTATTAGATCATAAAGCCTTTGGAACCATACATTTATGCCTTGCATATTCAATAGAATTTAACATATGACAATAAAAGGCAACATAAGGTATTATGAGCACATTAGGCAAGTTATATGAAAAACCATCTACCTCAATTAAAATATTTTTGATGAAAAAATTATTTAATATGAAAATGTCTAAAAATGGTTCAGTACCAAATCATTTAAATGAGTTTAACATGGTTAATATTTAGTTACATTACATATATATTGACTTTGATGATGAATTTAGGGTTCTTCTTATTCTTTGTTCCTTTCCTAAAAGTTGGAATAACTTGGTAATGGTAGTAATCAACTCTATGTCTAATAATACTAAACTAAAGTTTGAAGATGTGGTGGGTGTTATCTTTAGTGAGGAAATACGAAGGAAAATCATAGGTGAAACATCCATAGCTAGAAATGCATTAATAGTGGAGAATAGAGGAAGGTAGAAGAATAGAGGAAGAGGAAACTATGAAAAATCAAAAGGGAGTACAAGATCTAAATCAAGAGGCAAGATGGAATGTTGGCTCTATGGCAAGCCAGGACACATAAAGAAAGAGTGCTAGTTTCAAAAGGACAAATTAGGTAAGGACCAAAATAAAGGTAATAGAGAAGAAAATATATCAGGTGATGTACTAAAATATGATCTTATACTTTATTTGGATAATATTTATGAATCTTGGGTTTTAGATTCAGGTGCTTCTTTTCATGTGACCCCTCATAGACATTATTTTATAGATTATGTTCAAGGTTATTATGAGAATGTTTACCTTGGTGATGAAGAACCCTATAGTATTGTTAGAAAAGGAAGTGTTCAGGTTAAATTATAGAATGGAAACACTTGGGTGCTGAAGGATGTGAGGCATGTTCCAAGCTTGAGGATAAATCTGAACTCTGTAGGGTAGCTATGTAGTAAGGGTTGTATGGTCACATTTATAGCTTATTTTTGGAATGTTACAAAGGGTTATATGGTGGTTGAAAAAGGTAATAGAGTAGGAACTTTATATTTGTCTATAGATAATGTTAATTCAACTTGTGTTGTATCTGCTATAGGTAAAGATGTAACTTTGTGGCATTACAGACTTGGCCAGATGAATGAAAAGGGAATGAAGACCCTACATGAAAAAGATAAACTACAAGGTTTGAATGAATTAGATATATATTTTTGTGAGCACTATGTATATGAAAAACAAAATTGTGTAAGGTTTTTTAGGGTTGGACTAGCTAGGAAAGAATAGAAGTTAGAGATTGTGCATACAAATGTATGGGGACTAGCTTAGGTATCTTCACTTGGTGGTTAAAATTATTATATTACATTTATTGATGATGTAACTAGGAAGGTTTGGGTATAATATTTAAAAATGAAGTCTAATGTTTTTGATACATTCAAGAAATGGAAAGCTTTAGTTGAAAATTAAATAGGTTTAAAACTAAAATGTCTCAGATCAGATAATGGAGGTGAATATTGTAGTAATGATTTTAACAATTACTATTCAAAAATTAGAATTCATAGACAAAAAATAATTCCAAAAACACCATAAAATAATGGTGTGTTAGAAAGAATGAATATGACTATTATGGAGTGTGCTAGATGCATGAGATTGCATGCAGGTTTGCCTTTATAGTTTTAGGTAGATGTTGTAACTATAATAGTTTATCTGATAAAGAGAGGACCTTCAAGTGCTTTAGATGGTGGAATACCAGAGAAGGCATGGACTGGAAAGAAGGTATATTATTATTTTCTAAGAGTTTTTATTTTTGAGGCATTTTCTTATATTAACAAAGATATATAAATAATTTAGAAGCTAAGTCTCAAAAATGCACATTTATTAGTTATGGAACTGATGACTATGGATTATAATTATGGAATCTAGAAGATAAGAAAATAATCAAGAGTAGAGATGTTATGTTCCATGAAAAATTCATGTACAGGGACTAGTTATAGGAAAAGAAGTAAGAAGAATCCAAAAGGGTATATATAGTATTAGAAGACATTACAAAAAAACATGTCCCAGAGATTTTTGATTAAAATGTGAAATAAGAATAGGTACCCCAAACCCTTGTTAGAATATCTGCAAGAGTAAGTAGACCACCCAATCATTTTAATCTTTATTTATATTATTTATTACTTACTGATGCTAGTGAGATAGAAATCTATGAAGAAGTAGTGCAGATTGATGCCAAGGATAATTGGGAGCAAGCTGTGGATGAGGAGTATGATGTTATAATGGAAAAATAGACATGGGATTTGGTGGAGCTTCCCAAAGGAAAGAAGGCATTGCATAATACATGGGTATACAGGATACAGGAAGAGAATGAAGATAAAAATAAATTCAAGGCCAAAATGGTGGTTAAAGGTTTTACACAAAAGAAAGGTATATACTTTGATGAAATATTTTCTTCAGTAGTTAAAATGACTTTTATAAGAGTTGTTTTAAGTTTGGTAGTAGTAAAAGATTTGTACCTTGAAAAGTTAGATGTAAAGACTGCATTCCTTCATGGTGACTTGGAGGAGGAAATATATATGGAGTAGCCATAGGGATATGAAGTCAAAGGTAAGGATAAAATGGTGTGCATGTTGAAGAAGATTTTGTATGGATTAAAACAAGGTCTAAGACAATTGTATTTGAAATTTGATAGTTTTATGACATAACAGGGTTATTGGAAGTGTCATTCAGACCATTGTGTATATTTTAAAAGTTTTAAAAATGGTGGTTACATTATTTTGATTTTATATGTAGATGATATGCTTGTAGCTAGTTCCAACATACACAATATTAATGTACTTAAGAAATAATTAAGTGATAGATTTTCTATGAAGGATCTAGGTGTAGCTAAACAAATCCTTGGTATGAGGATAACTAGAGATAGAAAGAATAGGAAGATAGAATTATCACAAGGAGAGTACATCAAAAAAGTGTTGAAAAGGTTTAATCTATAAGATGCAAAACTAGTTGGGACACCTTTGGCTACACACTTTAAATTAACAAAGGAACAATATCCTAAAACACAAGAAGAAAAGACCCTGATGTCTAAAATTCCATACTCATTAGTAATTGGTAGTTTAATATATGAAATGGTGCGTATGAGGATATACATTTCACATGCAGTGGGAGTGGTGAGTAGGTTCATGAGTGATCTAGGAAAGGAATATTGGAAGGCAGTAAAATGGATCCTTTATTACTTAAGAGGGACCATAGATACAATGTTAAGCTATGATGGATCAGATGTGACATTATAGGAATATGTTGACTCAAATATGGTAAGTGACTTGGATGGTATAAGAAGAACTACAAGGTATGTGTTTATAGTAGGTGGTATAATAGTTAGTTGGGTACCATGGTTATAGAAGGTTGTGGCACTTTCAACCATAGAAGCTAAATATTTTGTTGCTACAGAAGCAAACAAGGAATAATTTGGTTACAGAGGTTAATGGAAGAATTGGGACATAGTTAATAAATATGTACTCCATATAGTCATACTTAGAGTGCAATCCATCTAGCTAAAAACTTAGCTTTTCACTCTAGAACAAAAAATATTCAGTTGTGGTATCATTTCATTCTTTCAATGATAGAGGAAGAGCAACTAAAATTAGAGAAGATACATACCAGTAAAAATCTTGTGAATATGATGATAAAGGTGATTACAAGAGAGAAGTTTAATATTTGTTCATCTTCAACTATTCTTCATAGATGATAATTAAATTGATGAACTTGTTTAGGTCCAGATAGTATAGTGGATGCAGTAGTGGTGGAGTTGTTGTAATCAGTCTCCAAGTGGGAGATTGTTAGGTGTGGATTCTAATTGTCTTCTAGGATTAGAGGTTAAAAATATGATGTTATTTTATGCAAGTTTTAGATCCCATTATTTGTATCCATTATGGTATAGGGGGTCTGGGGGTTGTGCACCCTGGTATAGGTTCAGGGGTAGCACCCTCAAATTGAAATTTTTATTAAAATTGCCTTATAAAATTATAATTATGTAGTTAATCTGGGCTATTGATTAAAGGTGTCCATATCTGATGGTAGAGGTTATGTTTAGGTGTTTTTCTCCCTAAAATGTATTATTACATGGTTGAAATGAAAGGTGAAATATATTTCACATAGAGAGGAGGTAGAAAGAGGTAGAGAGGTGTAATAGGGTTTGTTATAAGATTTGTTTCTCCTTTGTATTAATGGAAATAATATACTAGACAAGTTTGGTGGATGTATCCCATCTTGGGTGAACCATGTTAAATTTGGTGTCTCCTATTTTGTGCATGTTTACGATTATTTTTTGTATGATTGATTGATTCATTTCATAGTTTCTCTTGTATGAAATTTGGGGATAAATTTATGTTTTATTTTATCCTAACAAGAATATAAAACCAAACAATATATGCTCTCTGTTATCCCTTAGTTATGTAGATGTACAATCATTGTTATATTTATTAGACATGCTTAAATGAATTGTATTATCAAAATACTATATTACATTACCTAGATATGAATATTGTCATATTACATTAAAATCATTTTATTAGTTTAGTGTGTTTATCTATTGAGCCTATTTTATATAAAACATACTCTCAAATGTGAGTCACAAGGATTTGTCATCATTTTTTTTTAATATTATTTTCTTAATTTTAGTTAAAATCACTCCTCTTGGAATATCATGCTCTATGTGGTTATCCATAAGCCATAATGTTATCCTAAAATCTTTTTCAGTCCTTATTTTGGTGAAAATTTCATTTGGTCTTTTTTTATGAACATTTTATTCCTTTTTGAGTTAGTTGTCGTGATAGTGGGTTTTAAAATTAAAATTAGGATATATATATATATATATATATATATATATATATATATATATATATATTCCCAATATGAATTTTACATTTAGCACTTATCTACCTAACAAAAGTAAAATTAAAGAAAAGCACAATATCCAATACTTGTGTTTAACCCTAAAATCTGGATATGGGGAATCTAGGGTTAAAGGGGTAGAGATATATTAGGGCATAAAGATGGTAGACTATATTTAAAGTAGACTAATTATTTATGAAAGTTATTTAAAACATATAGTGAATTTATTATGCTAAGATGCTAAAAGATAGAAAGTATATATATGTTAGATATTGCAATGCTAATGAAAATAAGATACTTATCTTATTCTAATGCTAATATAGATTTGGATCTGGAATATGCATAAAGTAGACTAGATCTATATTCTATATTAGTCACTTGATTCTATAAATTGTACTTTTGTATCCATCTACACTTACATCAAATTGAGACGGTTGTGTTGATGCTACTATTTAACTTGGGTGTAGGTGTCTAGTACAAAATAATTTCTAAAATTATATGCAACCACCTTGATGCTTCTGGGTTTTATGTCACATTTGCTTTGATGCATTTTGATATATGTCATGGACTATCACTCATTTCCAAAAGTAAAATCTTATTTCTTAATCTCCATCATGGCTATGGAAAAAATGGGTTGATTAGCATATGTTTTTAAGCTACCCTAAAGACCCCTCTATTAATGAGCACTACCTATATAGACAATACTTCAAAAAGGACCTTAGACTTATGTAGTTATCCTTTATATGTTGGATTATGTGTGATTAATTCAATGTGTGATAAACAAGTACAACAATGACCTAGCTTATAACTTGAAAAATATAGCTCTCAAATTACTCTTTTAGTACTTCAAACTTGTAGATATGTTGTCCCTATAACTAATATAGAAATAAGAGAAAGTAGGAAATAATTTCTCACTTGAGTTCTTGATAGAATGATTTTGGTAAGTGTCCTTGGTGTTTCATAGGTCTATACCAGGTGAGGAATGAATGAGGGCTGATCTTATATTTATACCAATCCCTTTAGAGAATATCTCACATTAAAGCACTTAGGCTGACCATAGGAATATGTTTCATTTTTAAATTGGATGACTTTAGGGCATTGAATACTTGTGTTGGAATAGGACACTTGTATCAATGCAAACATATAATTAGGATGCAAGTGTCCAGGTAGTTGGAAAATAGGTGTAGGTCTATAACTTATAGAGACAAAAGATAAATAGGTTTATAACATTCTAAGAAAGATATAATGTCTAAGTCATTATAATAACATTGGTTAGACTAAGAGATAAGCAATTAGGCATTAAAAAAAAGTGTATGTGAGCCTTTTAATAGTGGAAAATCTCTATAAGTTGAAGGTACATCCATGATATGTATTTTTAAAGTATATAATATTGAGGTGATAAATAATTCAAAAATAGTGTCTACATTTCCCCCTTTTAATCTAGTAATGAAATTTCCAATTTAAATGAAAATGAATGCATACCTAGATGTGTTTAACACACCTTGCCTTTACTTGAGTCCAACTTGAGTGATTTTATGGTGACTAAACTAAAACTAATATCATTTTACAATATATAATCAATGCATATAATCTAAAATTAAAATCATTGATATGATTGAAATTAAAAGAGAAAATGTTTTAAAAGTAAAATTATGTATCAATGCAACCTTCTTGCCTTTTATAAATGTGATTTGAAAGATGTATCATTATGAATCACTAAAATTGAGATTAGGACAAATATAATTATATAAATTTTATATATCTAAAGATATAGAGACATTTTGGAGGACACATGCCCTAAACTTTGGATAAAAGTTGAATTACCACATGACAGTTGAATTTAGCTAAATTGTGCAACCTAATCATACTTATAAACTAGTGAGTGTGAGAAACCAAGTCAACTCACACTATAAAATTGGTGATATTGGAGGATGTACTCAAGTCCAACCTATATAATTTATTGATTTAATCACCTCAACCATACAAAATAGTGAACCAAATACTACAATAGATTATATAAATATAGTTCATAAAAATCAAACTTGGTAGTATCATAATCTTCAAGGAGGTCACGTAATGCACATGACCGATATAGAACATAGGGTCACAGTATAAAATTGCACAGATAAAAAATACTCAAATTAGAAAAGAAACTTGAAAAAATATTATTGATCAATACAAATGTATTACTAATATGTTCCATAACAATCTCAAGAACACTTTCATTTCTCACTTTGATAAAATATACTGCTGAGGAGTGATGTATAAATGCAATAATAATTTTTTAGGAAAATAGAATATAACAAAGTACATACTAAGATAGTAAAGCCTAAAAAATACTAAATCCTATATTGAATGGACAAGCCTATAAGATAACCTAATAGTGGTTGAAAAAATCAAAACAATATATCAACTAAAAAAATAAATCTATGACTGACAAACAAACCTAAAGAGCTTATTAACCATGTATGGTGACTTGATGTGAGTAAAAGAAAACTCTACTTAATTTTATGCATACTACTCCAACAGGTAGGTGGTGATAGTCCCTAAAAGTGTTTGATATGTAAAACTGATTTGTTTTTGTAATATTAGGTGCACATTGCATAACATATGCACTTAGGTATGTCTCATGCTAAAACTATGTATAATAATAGTACCAATGTATAGAATTCTGCCACAACTATGTATTTGAATCATATAACTATGTAATTTAACCAATTTAAAATTGTGTATGTGTGAAAAATATGTTTACAAAACATGCACCCACTATAATATAAAAAATGATATAATAGTCAATGTGGAGAACATGTTTATAAAACATGCCCCCACTATAATATAGGTATGATGAACATTGAATAAGTGTGCAGAACATGTTTCCAAAACATGCCCCCACTGAATCTAAAACTGTGATAAATGTGGTGAACATGTTCTTGGAACATTCCCCCATTACAATATAAATTTGTGAATCAATGAGGAATTAATGCCTTTATGGCATGACCCCACTGATATTCCCACCATTTTGAGGTTAGGGGAAGTAAAATATGATAGTCACTTAACCTTAAAAATGGTAAGATAACTATGTAAAATATGAAATTATGATGTAGAATATGGATAGGTAGATATATCATCGAAGAAAAAGATCACATCAAGTCCTAAGATTCATTATGTAGATCATGGAAACGTCTATATAGTAATATTATAATCTCAATAAGTACTCAATCACACACACAATAAAACTTAATACCAAATCAAAAGATAATGGTCTAAGGAGACCTAAAAAAAGGGGCATGTTCAAATTCCACATAATCAAAGGGACATTATATGCAATTAGAAATGCATCATGTCTATAAATCAATCCTAACTCAGAGAAGATGGATCATACTTACACTTTTTATTGGGGATACATTAGATTATCAAAAACATGACTAATATGAGGATTTACTAGACTTAATCAGGGGATCTCTTATCATAATAAACCATACTAGGGAGGGTTACAAAGCCTCCATTCAAGCATAATCATGAAATAACTCTAACTAAGCCCTATGTTTTCAAATTTCACTAAACTAATAACAAGTAAAGTAAAGAAATCTAATCTAGTACTCACCAAAGATTATGGTATAAAGTGGGGGGTAAGAAATAACAAAATTAAACATGCATAGAAGACATATACCCATGTCGATGTATATAAAATCATAATGCATGAAAGAGAAGTACAAATGAATATATATCTACTCTTACAAAGGAGGAACAAAGTTGGGAATATCTACCTTTGAAGACGAACCCACCAAGCCTCAATCTCTCCCTTGGCCAAGGTGCTTCATAAGATATTGTTGTGGTATGTAAGGATGACAAGGATAAATTATCTCTCGGATACACAAACTATCAATGCATCCAAAAGACTTCTTCACAAGATAAAATCCATATCTCCAAAGAAAGTATGAAACCCTAATCTTGTTCCTCAAGTAAAATGGTGGATAAGTAGATGAATAATAGCTTTTACTCATTTTATCTAAATAATGGTGAAATGATCTTGTATGTATAGGTGGATTTAAATATAATCCATTTCAAAAAATTTAGCTGACATGGTTGATCTATTCAACCTAGTATAGTTATGGACAAAAATTCACTAGGTCATGGGCTAGGTTGGCCAAGAGCCAACCTAGAACCTAAATGAATTTTACCCAAAATAGTATAAGGTTGACTTAGTTGACCTAGTACAATAAATAGTCAAAAGGGGATTAATGATAGAAAAAGGGTAAAAAATGTGGGAAATGATTAGGGAGTGTATAATAAAGAAAAAAAACTTAGGGGAATGTTTTTTAGGAGATAAGTGTGTAGATAACAAGTGTTAAAGGGGAAAAACAATCTTGAAAAGCATTAATGGTTTATTCACCCCTTTTCTAATGTACCCATTAAAAAATGTACTCAGAGAGATTGAGAATCGATGGGTTCTTACAAGATAAAGAGTGTCAATAAGTGATAAAATCTTGAAAATATTATGTGTAAACATATGCCCCACTCTAAGCTCATCATGTGTCACAGAAGTACAACATGGGATGGTGCTTCAAGAATAGAACATGATGACACATAATGCTAATGCTAAATAAAATGTAGTAAGGAGAAAATAAGATAAATGAAAGTATATAATTTAAAAATGCATACCTTTACTTACCTTAGTGTTGTAGAGAAAAGAGTCTGCAAGAAAAGTGAAAGTATCCAAATGTGAAGAACATTACGTGAACCTATAGAGATTAGTACAAAAATTAGCATAAAAATATTTTTTTTGGAATATAATCATATATTAGTGGAAAATATTCTCTACGACATCATGATTCCAAAACTTTTTATGGTTTGAAAAATGAGTGAGTAAAAATAAAGATATGATCAAAACAAAGAATTTGATGGTAAATATTTGAAAGGTAAAGAATTGTGAATAGTAAGTTTAAATAGGGTGAAAAGAAAGTCATTTTCTTATTTTTTTAAATTTTTTTAAGAGAAAAATAAAGCTTGGTTAGACAAAACAAAAGGCAATAGAGCTAATATTATGAGGAGATGATAGTTAAGATGAGAGGGATACCCAACGGTTGTAGCAAGTGCATCATAGGTAACTATGCAACTAAGAATTTCAAACTTGTTTTTGAGTATTTTATTGAAAATTAAGTATTTTATATAAATTTGTAAATTAGACCAATTCTAAAAACTAGAATGAACCCTAGATAGTTACTAAGGGTACTAGAGGTTAAAAGGGGAAATGGGTTGAAAGGAATACAAGTAATAACTATTGAAGTTATTTATTTCAAGTAGGGAAAGGAGTCATCAGTTTGAACCAACTAGGTTGACCCAGTTAACCTAGTAGGCTAAAATTTTGAATTCCACACTACCAACTTAGTAGGTGTAGGATGACTTAATTATTTTTGAAAGCTTTTGATTTAGTACCTCACTACTGACTTAGTAAGTTATTCCACTCTACTAGCTTAGTACTAAGGGGGAAAAAGTAAAGGGTTGACTTAGTTTGTTAAGTCAACATGGTCAAAATAAAGACTATTTGGTCAACTTAGAATTTACTAAGTGACCAAAATAGTACAAAAATGCATAAAATAGGCCAAATAACACTAAAAAGGTCTAAAATACTTGACTAAGTACTAAAATGGAAATGTAGGCTAATAATAGGTCAAATTAATCAAAAATGGATAGATTAAGGAACATTAGGTTTGCTTTTGTTTAAAATTTATAAAGAATGTATTTGATTATGAGTGACATAGAGGTCTAATTCATCTTTTGTTATTTTATAGTTGTAGGGGCATCTAAGATTTTGGTGATTGGTGGGTACAACATGGCTCCCATACCTTTTAGAGTGATTAATAGTGGAGGATTGATCTAGGTTAGTCATATTAGGTCTAAGAGGCATTATGGAGATGTGTTGAGTACCATTGAGTTATGATCATATAGTCATATTCCTAGGAGCCTAGGAATGATTGACTAACACTTTTAGATGAGAGGTGTATGGGGATACCATTGAGGTAGGTATCACCCTAGAGGATGTCCATGATATTCTTGGACTTCTGATACATGGTATGCCCATGATCATAGGGGTATCAGATGGTCAAGAAGAGAGGTGAGCCTTAGCCTTATGGGTGATGGGCTCAGATAGCATATATTTTGGGATGAAAGTTAGCCTCTTTGATGTATGTATATCTTAGATTTTAGATATCTATAAGGCATTGATAAGACTTATGATATTATGAGTGATATGTCACAAGTTTTATGGTAAGGTACCACAATATGTGATAGACTTATAATATTCTATTTTAGAGCAGGGGGTACTATATGATCTAGGTTATCTCATCTAGGTCTAGCTCATGTATGATATATATGAGATGTTTTCTAGAGGGCAAAAGACCATGGGACCAATGATTTTTTTGAGTTCTTAGATATGTGAGATATTTTCAATATATCAATCAACTAAGTTACCCTATGTGGTCAATGATAGGTTTCCATAGGTGTAGAGATGGTGATAAAATCAAGTAACATAGGTTGTGCCCCACATATCAACACTATATATAGTCATGTGAACAAATATCATATGGAAGTTGTATGGGCACATCATGATAGTATGGATGAGTTAGAGGATGGTGGCACCAATATTAACATGAGAAAAGATTATAGGCCACTACACCTAGTGGATAGAATTACATCTAATGACACATGTACTAGGATATTTGGGACTCCCTCATTTAGTAGCTTCGATAGTAGTGTCTACTTTTTAGGCTAGAGAAGTGAAAGAACTGAGGGGAAAAGAGGAGTGAAACCATTAATTTATAGGCCATATAATAGATTGTGATATGAGATACCATGGATAAGTTGAACATGATGGCTAGTGTGATCTAGGAATTTGACTCAAGAGAGGATGGTTAGTATGGTGTTAGTTCTAAAATGAAAACAAAGTGAAATAAACACACAAATACCATAACATCTCTAGGCCTAGACACTAGGTAGAGCTTAGTTAACAAAAGTAAATGACAAACACAAATAAAAAGCAAGGAAACAAATACAATAATTCCTTCACCTTCCTTGGATGCTCCAAATGTCTTTGTAGTGGTGGCTTGCCCAGCTTGTGCTCATGAATTCTTGGGCAATAGAAGCTTGGCTACCTCCATCTCTCCTTGACACCTTTGGCTTATGGCTTGGCTTGGAATCAATTTGGCATGGTAACACTAGTTAAATGAAGCTTTTGGAACTGATTTGGCATTATAAATTTGCACAAATTAAGCTTAGAAATGATGTTTTGAGGCCTCATATTTATAGATTTGATCAGAATCAACCTCAACCATCCATCTCAAGATTGAGATGTGTGGTTGAGGATTAATTAAATTTTTGGAATTAAGTTTGTAATTATCCTCATCATGACATTAGAAGAAGGGGAAATTAAGAGGCATGGAGGGCATCATGGAAGACATTTATGAGGCATGGAGGGCATGAATCTTGATATTTATGGCATTTATGGTCTAGGGGTGTCTTCCCAAGAAATGAAGTCATTTGATGATGCAAATATTCAATATTCATTTCTAAAATCAAATATTCAACAAGTTTCCATGGAATTATTGATTAGGCCTTGATTTGGGTTAATTAGCTTTGAAGCATGATTAAGCGCATTGTGTATAAATTACCTAAATTGATCAGAATGCCTTGTTATTAGTCTTAAATTTGATGAGTTGGAATTGGAAGCCACTATCAGATGCATTGGATGCATATTCCCATTTAGGATGTTGCCAAAAATAAATAACAAAGGCACACATCTTATGCAAAATATTTGATACGAAAGAGCAATCTAGATCACCCAAGTACAAAATTGCAATTTTGACTTAGAATGATTTGATCAAAGCTAGCTGGCCTAGAAATTGAATTGCCCCAATTAGGGATACCCTGGCCAAAATTGGCACTTGAATATGTTAGTTTCACATCATTTTGTGTGTTTTAGTGTTTTAAAGCCAAATTGTGCATGTTAAGTAGAAATTGGTCAAAAGCCTAGTTGGAGGTTATCGGTGGCCAGTTTTAGGTGTCTATAGTTTGCCTCTATTTGGGAAGATGTTGAAAATCATAGGCAAAGTAATGTCTTCTCAAAGAATGATAAATGGCCTGTATACCAAAAATAAGATGATGTTTGAAGAACAAAGCTCCAAATGGTGTTTAGAAAGCCTAAGATGATTCCCCCTTGAGGGAGTGGCCATCACATTTGTTGATGGATGGTCCCTAAAAAATAAACAAGAAGAAAGGTGGAATTAATTTGTGGTTGAGAAACTACCTGCATGCATTGATGTAAAAATGAGGCTAATTTTCCCAAAGGTGATTATAATTAGGAATAAAAGTCAAAATAATGATTTTCCCATAGGTAGTTATAATCATTAAGAGGACCTAGATTGGCTAAATATGATTGTGCCCTAGTTAGGGTTGATTAGCAAGCATAACTCAAGGATATAACCTAGATTATAGATTAAAGATGAGTGGATGCAAAGTGACAAAAGAGATGGATAGAGGAATAAGATTAATTAATGTGAATGATTCAATTGTACTTGCCAATGAGGAGATGCTCATCTTGATTAATAATGATACAACTAGAATGGTCAATGGGTTGATTTAATCAAGATGGGTGAAAATATTTTCCAAGGTGCTAAGGAGAAACTTCTATAGCTCTATTGATTATAGACCTTCTTGAAGCTAATTTTTGTTGTAGCATGTGATGGTAGGATTCATGATAGAACACCATGAAGACTTGGCCAAAATATGCATATGGACTGACTCTCGATCTAATAAATACTTGAAAATAATGCACTAATGATAAAAACCATGATGATGATGTTGACATGTGAATATGATAGACTCAAGAATAATGTGCTTGAGGAATCACCTAGTGAACACATATAGACTGAGTTAAGGCAATAGTGTTGAAATCAAACAAATAGGCAAGTGAATAAATAACCAAAGAAATAGAAAAAAATAGAAAAACAACTTGAAATAAATAAACAAATAGAAAGCCTAAAAATAAAAGTAAAAGAAAGAATCCTAATAATGACAATGCCCTAGTAAGGTGGATCAAGGATAACTGAATAGGCTTAGACAAGACAAATATTTTTAGATTTTTTAAATATTTGAATGTTTTTGGAATTTTTGAGGTATCTTAACTCATTATATAATGACAAGATAACTACTCATAAAATGGTGAGAGCATATGGAAAGGGGGATTGAGGTGACCTCAATATGAATTGAGAATGACCCACATAGTACTAAAATTACCTCAAGTCATAGTAATTCCATCCACACAAAAGGTGAGGAAAAACCAACTAGGTCTTAATAAGTTCTCAAATCCAAAAAATATCCAGTCAAATGATAACAATGATGGTAAAATGATGTGGTAATGTATAGTAAACAAGTGTTTCCCCTAGTTTACCCATAGGTAGTTATAACTAGGATACAATGACATAGATCAATGATACTAATTTTCCCATAGGTGGTTATAATTAGTAGCAAGACTGTTGAAACACTGATTTGCCCATAGGTGGTTATAATTAGGCTCACATAAACAAGCTTAATATGGTGAAAGATATCTTGCCAGATCAACTATCACACTAATTTTATAAACTATCATTAAAACATGGATTGGATTGATTATTAAAACTTGATCAGAATCCTCTCACAAAAAGTGTAGGAAGAACCAAAGTAGCTAAGATCAAAATAAGATTGGGTAGGATGACTAAAAACAAGCTTTGGTCTAGATAGAAATAGAATGATAGGATGGCATGGTATTGCTTTAAGATAATGATTGTTTTGATAATTAGGTTAAAATGGTAGGAGGGGCAACCAAGTGATGGGGTGAATGACAAGATCTATGCTAATGAAAAATAAGCATATATAACAATGGCAATGGCATGGTACATATTTTTGGCTTGGGTGTGGTTTTTTATTATGTTGTTCCTACTGATGGGGAGATACATGTCCTAATAAATAAATGATACAAAAAAATACTTGATCATGTTAATTTTTATCCCACACCTCATCTAAATAGCTTCTCTATCAAGAACTCAATGCAAATTTGGTTGTTGAGAATGCTTTTGTGATCTTCATTGGTCATTGATTTTAATTCCTTCATGTATCGAGACAAGGTATCTTTGTAGCCTCTGTAAAGGAAAGTGCAACCATGGATGGTAAATAGGGATTAATAATGGATGGTGGGTTTGATTTTGAAATAGAATGGTAGATGATAATGGAATGTATAATGGTGGGGAAATAAATGAAGATCAGGACTTTTAGTCACATGTAATGTTGCTGATGTTGGATTTAACATAAGTTTGGTTGTGGTGGGGTCGAAGACTTGTTCTCTTGATAGGACCATCAATTTTTTTTTTGTTTAGGCTTGAGAGTAGATGCTATCTAATTAGGCTATAGATAGGAAGCTATTTTGATTTGATCTTTGATTTTGTCTTCATTAAGTAGTGAATAAATTTTATGCTCAACTATTGGTACCTCAATGAGGTTTTCACCAATGAAGTTGCCTTGACTATCCCATAGCACCTTCAAGAAGGTCTCACTAAGGAATGTTGACGTTTGAATTTGATTGTCTTCTATCACTTCTAAAAAAAATTCACTAGAAGATGTTGAGTTCTGACTTGGATTGTCCCATATGCCTTTGAAAAGGTTTCACTAGGAGAGTGTTCTTATACTACATGAATGTTGTCTTAGCCTTCTTGCTCTTCTTCAACTTCTATGTCACCATGGATGAATTTCAAAAAAGTGTGATTTTGTCAGTCCCAATCAACACTTGTAGGAGATGGAATGTCAATAATATGGCTATTTTGGTTGATGGTAATGGCCTGTGGAATGGTAATGAAATGGGGAAAGGCTACACAATCCTTGTAGAAGATAATAGGATAAATTATATAAAAGCTGAAGTACTCATCCTCAAAAAATATAGAAGGATCACAAATTTATTCAAATTGATCTTCAAGGCATACGTAACCAATGTTGTAACAATTATGAACACATTCTTCTTCTAAATCTGATTCTAATTGAAGGGACTTTCAATATGATGTTGAGACTAATGTTAATTCTAATTTTGATACTAAATTTGATGTCAGTTCAAGAATAGAACCTAACTCTAATTTTGATTCTTCATTTGATGGGTACTCTATTACAATGATGTGTTGTTGAATATTTGGTTTTAGACAAGTAAAAACCTACAACGACATGATGGTCTCCACAAAGATTAGTTTGTCAAAGTGAGACTCCTCTAGGATGAGAAAAAGTTCAAGAGACAACTCCTCAGAGGTTGGATTATCAAGAGGAGGATCTTGAAAAATAGGCACATGGTTGAGGTAATGATTTTCCCAAAGGTAGTTATAATCATTAAGAAGTGACTCAGTAAAGACTAACTCATCAAAGTGAGACTCCTTGATAATTGGGATAGGATTAATAGGCAATTTATCATAGGTTGCCTTATCACAAATGGTTGGTTCAATAGAAACATCTCAAATTGGTTGGTTTTATTAGCCTTAGTTTCTAATGAGTTGAAAGATACTAGTTTTGAACATAGCTTGGTCTTCAAATGATTGGATGGGTTGAGGTTTGGATGGGATTTGTAATGGATGAGGAATGAATTATGGTTGGATAATGGTAGGATCTTAGGGAACATGATTTATCACATGATACAAAGGAAAAAAGTCCTAATATGGTAATGATAGGGTGGTATAGAGCATGATTTCTCACACAAGCCAAAGGACTAGGTCTTGGAATGATAAAGGGGCATTGTGGAGCTTGATTGCTCACACAAACTAAAGGATAAGGTATTGGTAAGGGAATGGTGTGATACTATGGTACTAAAATATAAATGGTATTCATTGGATATTTTAGAGCTTGATATCCATACAAACCAAAGGATGAGGTCCTGGTATGGGAATGGTTAGGCATTATGGAGATTGGTTACTTGTACAAGCCAAAGGACTAGGTTCTGGTATGATGAAGGGGTGTTGTGGAGCTTGATTGCTCACAAAAACTAAAGGATGAGGTCTAGGAACATAAATGGTTGGGTGTTGTAGAGATTGGTTGTGCACACAAAGCAAAGGATGAGGTCCAAGTATAGAAATGGTTGGGCATTGTGGAGGTTGGTTGCTCGCACAAACTAAATGATGAGGTCCTAGTATAGAAATGATATTCCTTAGATATTTTAGAGCTTGATGGCTCATATAATCCAAAGGAGGGTTATGGGTATTCAATGATCAGATAGAAAAAGGATGTTGTGAAACTTGATCTCTTATATAAGTAAAAGCATCAAAGTTTTCCTCATAAACTAGATCATCTCAGTCATGAGTTGGATCATAAGTTAGTTCTTAACTATGTTCCATGTAATGATTTTTTAAAAGAGGGTATGGATTCATATCCCAAATAACATTATCTATAGTTGGGTCTTCAAATTCCTCTTCACAATCCTCTTCATACCAATCAAGGTCTCGAGTTGGATCATAAGTTATTTCATGACTTTGTTCCCATGAATGATTACTATGAGGTGGATAAAAATCCATCTCACAAACCATATTAACATCATTGAGGTGTTGACAAAAGCCATAAAAGTCATTTTATATGGCCATTCTATCATAATTTAGATTTTAAGTTAGTCCACCATAAGTGTAGTTAGACATATTCATGTAAATGCTGAAATCTCTGAAATAAAAAGGCCTAGAGTTCTACAAACTCTAAAAAATTATGTCCAAAAGAAAAATGATTCAAGTTTAGTCTAACTTGGTCAAAGGGGTGGAGATGTATCTCCAATGTGGTTTGAAAGTAGAGTTATATCTCCAAAATGATTTGTGTTATGACTTGGCATAAAATAGCCTAACATCAAACATATAACATCAAATGTCATACACACAAAAGGTTAAGCATTTGAATAAAAACTAGCATGTCAAAGGTCTAGGTCAAAATGTTCCAAACAAGGTCTAAACTAGGAAAGAAAAAAGTTAAGTTGCTAAGTCTTTTATCCAAACATGAAGTCAAAATCTAGGCTCAAACAAACATGCATATGCTAGGACTTTTGGCCAAAGAGTGTCAAAATCTAGACTTGAAACAAAGGCTAATGTGATTTTATTTAATCTAACAAGTTTGGAAACAACTGTGGCATAGACTCGACACATAGAATCAAACATAAACATGGTCAATTTTTATAAGGCATAAGATAAAAGGCTTTTTGAGAAAGGTTGTGTTCTCCCAAATAAAGGCACAAACAATGATGAGTATAGATATTAAACAAATAAACCATTAATAGTTTTCAACTTTGGGTAAATAATTAACTAAATTTATGCAACCTAAAAGAGAAAGATCTATGTATCAGCCCCATGAATTGAGGCTTAAATAGAAATCAATTAATGTTTGGATCCAAACTTGATAAGGCTAATTGAAAACTTAACGTTAAAAACTAGGATTTGACCAAACAAGCTAGACAGGATTGGACAAAATGACAACACAAGATAAAGGTCCAAATCGTATATACAAAATGGTTTGAAACAAATGGTTTTTAGTGTAAGGTAGACTAGTCTTGAAAAAAATTGAGCAGCCTAACAATGTAAGCATGCCTAAATGATGTGATCAATGTTATGCTTTAAAGACTCAAAAAGCTCAAAATGTTTTGACATGATTTGGGCAGCATAACACTACCCTCTAAAACTCAAATACATTGTTTTGACATGGCTTATGAACAAATAAACAAGTTTTAGTCTCAAAACATACCAAGCAAAAATGAACAAACTACACTAAGTATAATTGTCCAAATCCTAACAAGGTTATGGAAAAATGGGGTTGACTAAACTAGTAAGCTTTCAAACATTTCTAAGGGAATCAATTACACAATGAATTTCATGTCAAACAATGCAAAATAAAAGCATGAAAATTAGGTGACTATGGCATTGACTAGTTATAAAAAGGTCTAGTCCTTTTTACAACCACTACATTCTATTATTCACTTAGTGTAGTATGATGTCCAAATGTAGATATGTCCCATGTGCAACTCAGAAGGAGTAATTGAAGTCAATGTCGAGAGATGAAACCCTAGGTCAAAGCTTCTCTAAAGAACTTACATGAGGTAATGACGTCCCCCTCACAAGTCAAGATGCATAAAAATAAAGAAAACATGAAATAGAAAGACTTTAAGGTCATTTTAAAGGTCACACAAACTTTGATGAGTTTTTGGGGAGTGCTTTAGATGGCTTTCTTTTTAAGCCTTGGACTAGGCTATTTACAATAGGAATGGCACTTTTGATTCCAAGGGTTCCCTGTAGGGGACAAATGGAAGAGCATACATGTAACATTCCCCTTCTTCTTGTCAAACAAAAATTAGATCAAACAACTATTGAAGACAAAAATGATGAGTGTGTTCAATTTTAAGCCCAAATGAAATATTTAGTGGTGTTCATTTGACCCCTTGGTCTTAGTTGCAAAATTTGAAAAAATTCACCAAAAACATCTAAATATTTTGTTAAACACCAAAATAAAGTTTCTAATCAAATTTTAAGAATGCAAAAGTTATTTAAAGATGTTTTGAGTAAATATCATGTTTGGTCTTACAACAAAATTGTTAGCATGTCCTTTATCTTTGAAGCTCTTTTGAGTTTGAAACAACAAACTTTGAAGACATAGGTCTCGAGTCTATGTTTTTGGAAAAACACAGTGACTGACCTCAATTAATACCATCAATGTTGGTTACAACCAACCAAGATCTAATCAATGTCAGTTATGCTGACCGACATCAGTTACGCTAGGTAACTAATGTCAGTATTTCTATCGATGTCGGTTATTGTGTAAAAATTGTGGTAACCAAAAATGGTAAAATAAAGTTAGAAAATCAATTTTCAAGAGTTTTAAGATCTCAAATAAATATTTTATAGTTAGAAGAGGATCTCTTTTAGGTGTGAGATGTGTCTAGTCCCATTGGGCATGCCATTATGTAATCTAGGAATTTGACTTAAGAGAGGATGGTTAGTATGGTATTAGTTCTAAAATAAAAACAAAATGAAATAAACATACCAATAACATAACATCTCTAGGCCTAGATAGTAAGGAGAGATTAGTTAATAAAATCAAATAAAAAACACAACTAAAAAGTAAGGAATCAAATACAATAATTCCTTCATCTTCTTTGGATACTCCAAATGCCTTTGTAGTGGTGGCTTGCTCAACTTGTGCTCATGAAGTCCTTGGCAATGAAAGCTTGGCTACCTCCATCTCTCCTTGGCACCTTTGGCTTGTGGCTTGGATTGGAATCAATTTAGCATGGTAACACTAGTTGCATGAAGATTTTGTAACCAATTTGGCATTATAACTTTGTAAAAATTAAGCTTATAAATGATGTTGTGAGGTCTCTTATTTATATATTTTTAGATTTGATTAGAATCAACCTCAACCGCCCATCTCAAAATTGAGATGTGTTGTTGAGGATTAATTAAATTTTTATAATTAAGTTTGTAATTATCCTCATCATGAAATTAGAAGAAATGGAAATTAAGAGGCAAGTAGGGCATCATGGAAGGCATTGATGAGGCATGGAGGGCATGAATCCTGATATTTGTGGCATTTATGGCATAGGGATGTCTTCCAAAGAAATGAGGTCATTTGATGATGTAGATATTCAATATTCATTTCTAAAATAAAATATTCAGCAAGTTTCCATGGAATTCTTGATTGAACCTTGATTTGGGTTAATTAACTCTTAATCATGATTAAGCACATTATGCACAAATTACCTAAATTGATCATAATGCCTTATTATTGGTCCTAAATTTGATTGGATTAGATTTGGAAGCCACTATAATATGCATTAGATGCATATTCCCATTTAGGATGATTCAAAAAATAAATAATAAAGGCATGAGTCTTGTGTAAAAGATTTGATAAGAAAGTGATATAGAGCACCCACGTGCAAAATTGGCATTTTGACTTGAAATGATCTGATCAAAGTTAACTAGCCCATAAATTGTATTGCCCCAATTAGGGATACCATCACCAAAATCAGCACTTGAATATGTTAGTTTCACATCATTTTACGTGTTTTAGTGTTTTAAAGCCAAATTATGCATTTTGGATAGAAATTGGTCAAAAGCCTGGTTAAAGGTTATCGATGGCCAATTTTAGGTGTCTACAACTAGTAGATATAAAGGAGATGGATGTGGATGTAGGAGTTCTAGAAGTACCATAAATAACATCATAGTAGGAGGAGTGATGACCATCTTGATCATACCATCAGTAGAGATACTCGTAATGAGAGAGAGCATAGAGGGTGGTTACCCCAAATGACCCATTGGGTGGCCCAAAATAGAGCTGGAATATAGAGGTACCACTCAAGAATAACTTTAGATGGGCACATGTAGTGACCCCAAGATTTGTATTGGTTTGGAAGCATCCTAAAGATGAGGTACTTAGAGGATGAGCCGATGGAGAGACTATGTTTAACAGTCATGCAAATGGGGAGATGGTGATAGGTGACACTTAGGTAATAAATGGTTTAAAATTGGCTTAAGTTTTTTTGAGATAGATTAAAGATAGATAGATTTTGAGATATGGCTATGATCTAATATCTGTCTGAGTTAAATTTTATAGATCTTATAGAGAAGGAGACTATATGGGGGTCCATCATGAGGGGATTACTCAATGAGATCTTGGATGAGGTGTTGAGGCCATACAAACTTTATACACTAGATGATCTTGTAATACTATCTACCCCAACTCAGGTGAGCTAGTTAAAACTAGCAAGAGAGGATTTAAGGTGAGTATGAGTAAACAGGGATGCATGATAGCCACCAACAAGGGTGGGAGTGGGAGAGACATAGACATGGTAGGCCTTGGCTAAGGAGAGATCCACGTATATGGCTACCATGACTCAACTATAGTAGGTACATGCCCAAGTGGCCAACCTACAAGGATAGGTGATAGGTTTGAGATCTTGGACAACCTCTTTACAACATACTATTCAGATTGGATTGTTTGAGACATTTATGGGCAACATGGCTAGGCCATGAGATAGACATGATAGAGCTCAACCTTAAAGATAGAGTGATGTATATTTTTGTACTTTGTATAAAAACCACACAATATATAGATATCTCATTGTTATAGTTGAATGTTGATCTTATGTGTTTGTATCATGGTTTTGGTTGTGTATGCATGAATATATTTCTTTCTAGCACATGTATTTAGCTTTTATTATATATGCTATGGAAAATATATGTGTTGTGGATTATTTTCTAGCATTATGTGGGACATATGCATGATTAAAAATAAATAGGCAAAAAGGACCTGGTTAAGTATAATCAATCAAAAACAAATGTATTACACACTATTTCACATTTGGAAATGTGTAATAACAAGAAATGACTAAGTATAAGAAAACCAAGAGGGTAGTAAATAAGAGGGAAATTTTTTTAAACCATGAAAAATATTGGCACCAAATTAAAAATAATTAAAATCACACTAAATCATATTGAGAAATATGAAAAATAATGTAATAAATGGAAAACATGTGAAAGAATAATGGTATAAAAAAATATATTAAGTCAATAAATCATATTAAATCATGTTGGGAAGTATAAAAGAGAAACAACATTGACAAAATTGGTCTTTAACTTAATCACACTAATTCAAGCTAGGAAGTAAGAAAAAAATTTGAAAAAATAGTTGGATTCTTACATGCAATTAGAAAATAGGAAGTTAAAAGTGAAATAGTAATGAAGTAAGCATAAAACATAATAAATTGAGATGAGAAACATGTCAGTGATGTGTAACTTCATATTTAATCAAATCTTATCGCATATTTGACATAGGTAATTTTTGTTGTGACTTGGATTATTGAATTTTTTTGTGAGGAAGGCCAGGTCTTATGTATGATCTTACACTGCAACTTATAAAAGAAACACCAATGAGGTGGAATTAATGTGAAAATATGGTAAAAAAGGTTTTTGGTAATATAAATGTGAAATTTTGCTAATTTGTGAGGAAGGCCAGGTCCTATTTATGGTCTTATAATGTAACTCACTAATGGAATCCCTAGGGGAGTGATCAGTGAACAAATGAATATTTCTTGAGGAAAAATATTAGGATTGTAGGGAGTGAAAAACGGAATGTAAAAATCATAACTTAGGCATCTTATGAGAATACCTTAGGAGATATTAGGCATACTAAGGACATGAGAAGATACTAAGTGACTAGTGACCATCAATGTACAAAAGAAAATTATTTGCTATAAACACAAAGTTGTGTAAGAAAATAAGTGTGCTATTAAGATCAACTCATGGGGGTAGATTGGTACAAAAAGAGTAAAAATGGACTTACCTTCCCATGACATGTTTTCCATTCCTCAGGACCTCTTATAGAGCCATCAGTCTATTACAAAGATTGGGTACTTACATGAGAAAGTAAGTAGCACTAAAAGATTTTTGTATTCTCCTTTTCTAATCTACTAGCCTACTGAACCCTAATGGATCTCAGCTCTATCATGAGGTCAACTGTAGAGTTTGAACTTTGACTAAAATAAAGAGATGTGCTTTGAATCATGTCTTTTAGTATGATTTGACTTTTCAAAATTTTGAATATTTTACCTTTTAGATCATTGCCTTTTGTTAAATTATTTGGATTTTGAATATTTTGATAGGTTTTAAGATTCATCCTCCATATGAACTTTGAATGACTAGTCATGAAAGATAGAGTGATACACATGAATGAGCTTTAGTTTTAGGCTAAAGGAAGGTAAGTAACCAAAGACAAGACTAACTAGGACACTTAGGCTTAATAATAAACCAACTTGGTATCTCAAGTCTCAACCATGTATATGATTAGATTGAAAAAGCGAATAAAGGGGAAATAAAGGAGATTCAAAGTAAATTAGTAAAATGAGATTATAATGAGATGAATTATTTGCTAATTGATCACTTGGTAAAGAAGAAATGACTAACGGGAGCAAGGTTTGCATAACCAAGTCATAATGATAATTATATGTGTTTATAGAGATAAGATAATGTTGATGATAAAAAATGTTCCATCAAATAATCAACCTTTTCACCTATTGTAAAGGTTAAGTTGGAATCATACCAGACTAATGGTAAAGTTCTAAAGGTTTGACTATGATCTTAAAGATGCGAGAGATTTTTTAATTGTTTTATGAAATAACAAATAGACCACTAAATATACCATATTATATTATAATTCAGAAATTAATTTATCAAATAATGAATCAATTTAGATATGAACATGTAACCTATTTTATCTAATAGATAAGTCCTATGAACAAGACAATCTCTTGAAAGAAAGAAATATGATTGAATAATATAATTTATTCTCAGAATAATTTCTTACATTGTTGTTATAACTTAAGAGTAACATCAAGATAATAAATAAAGAAATAAAAAGGCAAAATGAAGATAAGAAAAATAACTCAATTTATAAGCATATCTTCAATAAAACAATTAACATAACTTAACAATTAAATGAAAAAAAGTGAACAATAACATCAAACAAAAAAGTAAATAAACAAAAACTAATTAAGAAAACTTACAGGAATCTAATCTAAACTAATCTTAAATTAATTAAACATAAAACTAACACTAAACTAACACAAACTAAAGGAAGGAATCAGGATAAAATAAAAACTACTTAAGGAAGTAAATTAATGTTAATGAGAAACTAAACTAAAACAGAAATAGAAATTAAAAAAAATAGAAACTAAACTAAGATCTGATTTAAACTAAATTCGATGTCAAAGTCAAAATAAAATACAATATAAATAAAACATGTGAGTCTCAACAAAGAGAGTCATCTTATCAAAATAGATCATTTTATTTGAGAAACAAACATCCTCTTTATAAAATATCTTTAAAAAATAACTTTTACAATCAATTAGATTAACAATATGTTATAAACAATAAAATTTTCATCATTATTCAGGTTGAATATTTGGATTCTACACGTAAGACTACAAAAAATAATCATCAAAATATGTTAAACTTGACAATCTTTAAATAATCTGTTATAAATGATAATATAAAACTAGATATACTTACGTTGTTTAAGTAACATATTCAACTATCAGAGAAAGTAACATTGATCTTTTTATAAAAGTCATGTTATCTCAGAGAAATTACATATAAAAGAGAGATAAATGATTGACTTTATAATGTAATAGTCTTCAATATCTGTATTCTTCCTCTTTTCAAATAAATCCTTGATCTCTTTTTATAATTTTAAGTTGGTTGAAAAAAAATTGTAACTAACCTTAATTAGTTACTTTTTAACTTAATATAATTGACTTTTAAAGTCAATTAACATGACACTTATAAGTTAAGATTTATTTAAGACTTAAAGAGTCTTAAGAGACCAATAATTTGAAAATAGATTGGATATTTCCTAATGGATGGGTACCTTTTAATAAATTAATAATAATAATAATAAATACATATTTCAATAAATAATAGGATAATTTAAAGTAAAATGAAATTCTTATCTATATTAATTCCATCATGCATATAATCAAAATTACCTAAGTAATATATATATATATATATATATATATATATATATATATATATATATATATATATATAAGTTTATTACACTTCAAAAATATGATTACTAAAGTATGCAAATTCTAAAATGTACTAAGTCTGATCAACTAAAAGTTTAACTCTAAAATAAAATGTATCTTTTTGATAATCAACAGTCATTAGAATTAGATATAACCTCTATCATTGGTTCTCCTTTTTCATTAAAGTATTCATTATACTCCATCTCAATTATAGGAAACTAAACCAATTTTGTTCTCAAATCACTTTCAACGTCATCTATCTCCAACTTAATTCACTTCATAACTTTAATTTTTATTAGAGTATTTGATTTATCCTTACTATTTGCATATTTTTTAGAAGTGATTGTATGTATGACAACTAGAGTATTTTCTAAACTAATCTTCTTGTACCCAAAAATAGGCATCTTTTGTGGTGGTGTAGGCTCACTAGAATAAGATGGTAAAACAAGATTCACAAAATTATTTTCATGGACTATCTTATTAGCCTGTTATGGTGGCTCATTAACAACATTGACTATTTCTTAACTAGGAAATTGAATAGGTGGTTGATGAGGATTATTTTGTAGCTAATGGGAAGATATACTATGAAAATGGGATCTGGTTTCAAATCTATGAACATGAAAAATTTTATTGCTCCTATGATTTATAGGATTAAATGGTAGACTATTCAACATATTTCAAAACTCAGAGTCGATAACATCAAAATGGATAGACATCAAGCTCCTCTACTGGCATATATAGGTACAAACCATCTAGCCCTAAAACTTCCTCTAAGAAACTAATTAGGTGCCTCTTGATTTATATTTTTAGAATGATTTCTTTCCCAACTTCTACTATCATTATCCTTGTTTGATTATGGTTGATCCCAACCTGACATCCTAGATACAATTCAAAATATATATTCAAAATTTGATTAACATTTGAATAAACTCAAAATAATGAATATATCATCTATATAACTAAAAATAACAACTATACTTTAATATTCCAAACTTCCAATCACTTATAAATTTTTTTAACTATCAATAAAATGAACATATAAAATATTCAATTGTCTGAAACTGAATTATTTTGATTGTCATGTATAATGTTCAAAACTTGAAAATATAATAATAAAATTATATTCTCATAATTTTATTTTCAAATAATCTACATATAATTTATTACATTCTTCTCTTACTATATGAATGCCATCTCAAAATATACAATACATGTATATTATCCACAAATTATGAACTGTATGTATTTATCAAAACTCAAAAGAGTAATTTCAATGTAAGTTTGTCATAATGTTGTAAACTATATGCATGTTCATAGACTGATAACAAATTAAAAACCATTGAAAAATAACTTTGATGGAAGCTCCATTTACATTATTGTAAACTGCACATATTTTCATGAAATTGATAACAAACTTATACCCTCTAGAAGAATTGAAAAGATAAATTCAATAAGAACTCTATAATATTTTGACATATTCACCTTTTTCAAAATAAAAAATAATAACTTTATCATAGATTTTTTGAAATTATCAACCATTTTATCATTATCTTCAATTTTTGACTTCAAAAATAAAAGCCCAAAATATGCTTTTGATAACTTTAAAAGGAATCTCTGATTTTATAAGATCATATATTATGTATATCAAAACTTTTTAACAAAATAATATTTTCACACTATACCCAAAAATACCATTTATCTAATCATATTTCTATAAAAAATAATCATGTCGAACTAATTCTTTATACCAAACCTCAAGCATCAATGGAAAATAGCTTCAAAATATAAAATGATACACTCAAAATTGTCATTGTAACAAACTATCAAATTGAAAACCCAAACCATAATATCATGCTTTCCAAGATAATCTTCATTATTATAAAAAATGACTTCAAACCAAAGATGAAGATTTATATAAATAATTAAAACACTTTTAGCCATCTAAATCTCATGCCAAAGAATATAAAATTAGAATAATAACTAATGCATGATAAATCTAAAAACTTTTCCAACTAATCTTGTCACCAAAAGTTCATGTATGCAAAAAGATTTAAAACAAACTAATTATGTCGCCAAAATTTATCAAAATCCATATCATGAAAAATCAAAACACAATTTCTTTCCATGCAAACCAATCACAGAGATAACAATAACTATCCCTTTAAAAACTATTCATTCTTCCAATCATGACATACCTGATAATACCAAGTCATTAACCTTTCATCTACAACTTTCTAAATTATCTGACAGAGTATGGTTTCCATAGTGAGATTTTAAAAATGACGAACAAGATGAAAAACCAACCTATTTATATCCATAACCCATGCCTTAATTGCACCTACTTATGTGCCTTCATATCATTAGTCTCTCTATTTGAGGCACATTGTTTAGCTGACTACTAACTTGTTTAACAAGTTTTTAAAAAAAATTCATGACTAAATCCTTTACTAAAACACCAGCTAACTCATAAAATTTTAGGCATGTATAATTCACATTAAAACCTTAAGATCACATTTTGATCTCATCTAGATATCAAAACATCCACCATGCTTTGCATTAAATCTTACCAACTAGATTACCAACTCATCAAGTAGACCATTTGAACCTTACATAATATGAGCTTCAAGTTACCAATATTAAATATAAAACAATCACCTTGCATATATTTTGAAGTCTTAGTTAGGTCCACCACCTTCCATGAATACTTATCATAGGATAGTGTTAAAGATTTAGAAACTTAGAACCACCTAAGATAATTTGACAATCCTTAGATTTATAATAACTTAGGTTTAAATAATTAAACCAAATTTATTCATGACAACTTATATAATGCCAACATTCCATACTTGTAATTGAAATCTGAATGAGACTAATCTAAAAATCATTATGTTAAATCCATATAAAACTTGTAGTCAAATTTGAAAGGAAGATAACTGAAAACTATCATGCCAAATCATATAATGCATTTAATTTTGATAAAATATTAGGAAGCATTATACTTTTCAAACTGAAACACTATAGTAACCACTTCAAATGAATGCAATTTGATCAAATTATATCCATCAAATCTCATAATTGAAAGCAAATATTTGGTAATGATATATATATATATATATATATATATATATATATATATATATATATATATATATATAATAATTTTATTTATTCATCCATTAATGATTTTTGAAACCATTGTAATATAGATATGAATTCATAAGCAAATCATTATCAGATTATTTAATTGAAAATGTGTGCATTCATAATACTATTAATTGACTTAGGTCATTGATTGTAGTTTTAGATTTTATGATTAGGTCATCATTATGGTAGATAAGAATATAATTTAAAAAAATTGTAAGGATATAAAAAATTGGCATAACACTAACAACCTTGCTAATCAATTTTAAATATAAAATTAATTAGCAATCAAATTGCCTATTATAAGAAAAATAATCTTGAGATTATGATCTAGGTAAATTATTTCTCAAGCAACTATACATGAACCCATTTATAATGATTTAAATAAGAGATGAGATGTTCAGTTAACATGATACAAAGAAAAATAATGATATAATAGGGAATTTTAGGATGGATGCACAAACAAATGCAAATGCTTCAAATACAATTTCTAAAAGTGCAATATTACTTCAACAACTAGTCATAAATTAGTATATATATTATTCATGTATAAATAAAATTGAATTTATAAAGAATAATATCTCAAAATAACTATACTTATAGTTTTATTGCAGCATCTTTTCACTTTTCCTCCATAACATGAAGACTTCATGCACTTGAGACACTTGTTGATATTTCAAATGTAAAAAGCAAACAACAGCAAGAAAGAAACAAATAAACAAAATAAGAAATATCAGAACAAGATGAAAGAAAATAAGTAACAAAACTAAAAAGAAAGTAATAAATTTAGAAGAAATTAACAAATCTGAAAGGAAGCTAATTGTGAAATAATTTTAAATGATGGTCATTAAGTAAATAATGTAACTAGTTCCCATCAAGATCTTTCAAATGAAAAGCATTATTTTCAAGTACAATTACAAAATGATAAGGACCAAGTCATAATGAATCAAATTTATGATGTTTACTAGGATCTTCATGAGCTTTGTCCCAGTATAAAACTAAATCATCAACTTTGAATTTTTTATTAAAAACTTTCTTATCGAAAAACTTTTCTAATTTTTGTTTAGCTATTTCCAAATTTTATAATGCTATTGATTTTGCTTCATCAAGAACTAATAAATCATGTAATCTTTGCTCAATCAAATTATTATCTTTAGAAACATATTGTAAAGTATTTCTTGATGAAAAAATCTAAATTTCTATTGGTAAGATAGATTCAAATCCATATGCCAACATGAAAGGTGAATAATCGGTTTCCATCTTGACAATAGTTCTATCAGTCCATAAGGATTCAAAAAAATTAAGATGTTAGTTTTGTTTATTTTCACAAAATAATTTTTTTATGATTGAAATCAGATTTTTATTTGTTGACTTAGTTTGACCATTACCTTGAGGTTAATATTTAGATGAATGACTAGATAGAATAAAATATTTTCTTAGAATTTCTAGAAATTCATTTGAAATAAACATAGGACCATTATCAAATATGATTTCATAAGAAACTCAAAATCTAGAGAAAATATGATTTAAAAAAAATTAAATTGCTTCACTTGTTACATAATTTTTAAGATATTTGGCCTCAAGGCATTTAGTGAAATAACATGTTTCTATTAAGATATATCTATGACCAGCTGATGAAAGAGACTGTATATCTAAAATAAAATTTATACCTCATTTTTTGAATGATTTTTCAAGTTTAACAAGATTTAAAGGCATTGCACGTAAATTATCTCTACCAATAAATAATTGGCAAGGCATACAAGAACAAACTAAGTTATAAACATCTTGAAATAGTGTAGGCCAATAATAACCTACTCATAAAATCTTATAAGTAGTAGTTTTTGTAGCATAATATCCACCACAATTTCCTTTATGACAGTATTTAAAAACTTTTTGGGTTTGGTTATAAGCAAGACACCTTAATAAAACACCTTCTCTATTTCAATGAAATAATAAGTTTCTTAATAAACAAAATTTTAAAGCTCTTAAGCATAAAGAACATATTTGTTTCTTATCAAAATTATCAAAATACGTTTGTTTTTAGAAATAGAAGACTAAGTCATGATACCAATCATCTTCGAAAAGTATACAATCTCATTCATTCATTTCAAGACCAAATTTGAAATTTTTAAAAAAATTAGATATTTTCATGGTCTTTAAATGAGATTTTGCATTCAAATTATCATCAACTGATAAAATCAATAAATTAATACTTGAAAAAACATTTTTAACTAAATGTTTTACCAAGTCATTACCTTTAATTGTCTTTAAAGTTTTGAATTTGAGATCAAACTCTTGAATTCGTAATATCCATTTTATAAACCTTCCTTGAATGGTCAGTTGTTTTAAAAGATGAGATAAAACATGTATGTTAGATCACACTATAACTTTATTTCCCATAAATAAATAATACATTTTGATTAAAGAGGAAATTAATGAGAAAATATATTTCTTAATAAGAGGATACCTAGTTTCAATATCTTTTAATACTTGACTCACATAACCAACTGATTTTTTATCATTATTTTTAACTTCTTGTGTAATAATCACTCCAATTAATTTTTCAGTTGCATTAACATAAATAATGAATGCTTTCTTTAAATATGGTTTAACAAGTACTAAAGCACTTACAATGGCATCTTTAATGTTATTAAATGATAAATCAACACCCTCATCCCAAGTATAAGATTTATCTTTATTAAGTAATAATTATAAAAGATTAGACTTATCAATAAAATTTTATATGAATTTCCTAATAAAAATAATTTTATCAAAGAAAGACCATAAATTAGATTGATCTTTAGGAGAAGATAATTCCTTAAAGGTCTTAATATGTTTAGGATCTATGAAAATTCCATCTTTAGTAATGATATCTCCTAATTATTTACCTTCAGTAATACTAAAAACTAATTTCTTTGGATTTAAAAAAATAACGTACTTTCTACATCTTGTGAAAACTTTACAAAGATGGTCTAAATGCTTGTTGCATCTTTTTGAATGAATTATGAGATAATCAAGATAAACCTAAATAACAATGCCAATTAAGTCATCAAATACAACATGCATAGATATTTGAAAAGTAGCTCCTACATTCATTAATATAAATGGAATTCTATTATAAGAAAAAATTTCTCTATGAATAGTAAAAGTTATTTTATGTCTATCTTCAGGATTCATACAAAATTAATTATAACTAGAGAATCCATCTAGTAATGACATCATTTTAGATCCTACAACTTGTTTCAAAATCTAATATATACTTGGTAAGGAAAAAATATCTTTAACTCTAGATTTATTGAAGTCCCTAAAATTAACACATAATCTAATATCACTATTTTTCTTTTCAATTGGTACTAAATTAACTACCTATTCATAATATTCTACAAAAAAATAACACCAACATCAATGATTTTATCTAGGTCTTTGTTAATGATGTCCTCTAATAAAAAGCTAATTTTTCATATTTTTTTTATAGATTCAATACCAGGGTTTATAAGTATATTATGTTTAATAGTATCATTATTATAACCTTTGAGATTTTTGTATGACCAAGTAAACATTAATAATTTTTTTGAATAATTTAATGAATTTCACTTTTTCACTTGCAGTAACTTGAATTCTTAAATACACATACTTAGGATCCTCTTCTATACCTAAATTTATAAGAACATTTTCACCTATAATTCTCCTAAAAGGTTCTTCTATTCTCGTAATTTTGAGTTGATAATTTAGATTCTAAACTTACTAAACCAACAGACAATTTTTATTACTTAATTGTAGATAATATCCATAATTCAATACATAATCATCATAGTTAAAATAGTTTCCTTTAATAAATGAATCTAGTGTTCATCAAAACTAAAAATAAGCCAACTATCATTCAAATTTGAAATTTTAAGTCAAAAAAATTTAGAAAAAAAGGAGTCCGTGATTGGTTCACTCTCACTTAGAGTTGGGTTTGAAGCAAAAACAAGAAGTTTATGAACTCTATTGTTATTATCTCTAAGTATGTAAGTGATATTGAAAGATTCAAAATGTTTGAAAAAAGATCAGACTTTTTGAGTATAATGATGTAAATGAGTTTGGTTAGATACGTAAATTTTTTGAATTTGCCTAACAACTAATTCATAATCTCCAAAGGTATCTAAATGTTTGATATTAAGTTCAATAGATTTTTCTAAACCTAAACATAATGATTCAAATTATGCTTTATTATTAGTGTTTTCAAATGATATTTTTTAAACATAACATAATATCTTATCGATAGAAGACATTAAACAAATTCTAGCACCATTTTCTTGTTGAGAATAGGCTCCATTGAAATATAGTGATCATATAATATTTTTATCAAAGAATTCTTCTCATTGATTTTTTGATTCATCCAAGTTCATCAAATAAAAAATAATTAGAAATAAAATAAGTTCTAGGTATAGGATTATGCTACACCCTTAATCTTTGTCATGTCTAGGGATATGTATGGTTGACTTATGGCTTACATACCTCTTTTATATTCTTATTACATTTTTATATGTTCTTAGTTAGATCATCCTATGAAATTACCATGGATAACTAGACTATATATAAGAGGTAGTGGTTAGTATTTGATCATCATATTAAGTATTCTTCTCTTATTGCATTGTTTTAGAGGTTGTCCCCTCAAAGTGTCTTTGCTATATTATCTAGTATTCTATGCTACTCTCAATTATTGCTATGTGATCTCTCATATTTGCTTATTCTTTGTGATATATCATCATTTTATATGAACATATAAGTAATTTCATTATAAGTGGTATCATAGATTCGATTTGGGTAAGTTTCTTGTAATATTTTTTATTTTTGGATCTGGTGAGGAGTGATGTCTAAGAGTGGAAGGAGCAAGAAAACATAACTTACAATCTGAGAAGAATTAATTTTTTCTGTTATCATAGTATTGTTCGAAATGCTTTTTTGAAAAAAATATTTGGACAAAAAAGTCAATAAAAAAAATTACCTTTCACATTTTTATTCATTGGATTCATCTCAACGAGATGATCATAATGGTATATTTTACTATTACACTTTTTTTGGTGCTAAATTATTTTACCCTAATATGCAAAGGTAGTCATTAGATTCATCTTGGTGAGGCAATCGTAATGGTGCCACCTCTTAATACATTTTTTTTGGGGTGAAAACCTTCTTAGGGTTTGTATATGGCAGGTCCTTCTACTTAGAGAAGAAAAGGGAGGCAAGAAACTCTTAAGACTTTTTTAATTGATGACATAGAATTAGGAACTTTAGATCCATTGATTTCTCAACTTTAGGATAACATAAAGGGCTTGGTGTGGTATGATGAATTTGTTACAATTTAAATTTATGTTTTAGGGATACACAAAGAGATTAATGGGGTTAACACTCAATTGTATCAGATCACTACATAATTGGTTGTTTTTTTAATCTCAATTACAACTAAGCAACCCTTCACTTCATTATTTGGGTCCTCCTCTCAACACTAACAACTCCAATTTTGTTGTGAAATTGATGTTGACAAAAGTAGATATGCATAGCTTTGATAATAAGGATCTTCTCACTTGGATTAACTAAATTGAAAATTTATTTGATTTACATCAAACTCCTAGTTCTCAAAAGGTGATAGTGGTGTCTTTGTATCTAGAACCTAAGTAGTTCATTTAGTATCACTAATTATGTACTAAAAAAGAATGGTGCTCTTATTACATGGTCTATTTTCACTAATGAGTTGTTAGCTCATTATTGAGATAATGCCTTTGATAACTAATTTAGCTAGTTAGCTAAACTATGGAAAACAAGAAATATGAAGGATTATATTCATCAATTTTAGATTCTATCCTTATAGGTGGAAGACATCATTAAGAAAAAATGACTAATCTTTTTTTGGGTGGACTTAAAGATAACATCTAATTGGAGGTTCAAATGTTTAACCTATCATCTATATTAGAAGCTCTCCCATGGGCATGCATGATAGAAGAAAAAGAGATGGTCAAATGGAAAACTTTAACTAATGATCATGATCACTCTTTTTCAACACCATCATTTCTTCAACCCACCAAATTGACACCTCGATAAATTGAGGAGAAGTGAGCCAAAGGGTTGTGATAGTAAATGGAGAAAAGATCATTGTTGTATTGAAAAGAAGATATTTTACATCAAAGGTGCCAATGAGGATGATGATGAGGCAATTGGCAAGGATGAAGAAGGTCTTAAGGAGGAATATAAAGACTCTCAGTCTACTATTTCCTATCATACCCTTTCAAGTATTATTACTCCCCAAACTCTTAAGGTGGTGGGTTTCCTAAATAAATATAAGGTCATTGTATTGATTGATTCTGGGAGCACACATAACTTTATCAATAGTAAGTTGGCTACTTATTTGAATTATTTCATTTATCTCATTTTAAAATTTTAAGTCATGATTACAGATGTTGGTACTATCAGTTTCTCAAAAAAATGCCATAGTATTAAGTTGGCCATAGGAGACTACTTATTAGATTATCCTATTTTTTCTATTCCCATGGGGGGAGCTAATATTGTTCTGAGAGTATAGTGGCTCACCACTTTGGTCACTATTGAGATAAATTTATAGGAATTATTCATGCACTTTTATTTTGAGGGAAGGACATTTTAGTTAAGGGGATTAAGGGATAAATCTCCATAACTTTTCAGCTCCCATAAAATGACAAAGATTCTTTATAAGGGTGCTACATGATTTATATCTCATTTATTTTCCATGGATGTTTAGCTATCTCATCCATCTACACCTCCTAATCTATAATAAGTGAATGAAACCCATTCGATTGTGTTTAGTGACATGATAAAATGACTTCCACCTAGCCACACACATAATCATGATATCAAACTTATTATTGGTAGTACATCACCCAAAATCAAGTCATATAGATATCCATATACCCAAAAAAGTGAAATTGAAAAGATGATACAAGAGATGTTGGATGAAATAATCATTTGCCATAGCCAAAGCGAATGTTCTTTTCCAGTTATCATGGTAAGAAAAAAAGATGATGCTTAGAGGATGTGCCCTGACTATAGATAACTCAACAAGTATACTATCAAAGATAAATTTCTTATTCCTATCATAGAAGATTTGTTAGATGAATTAAATGGTGCTCTTTATTTTACCAAGTTAGATCTACATTTTGGGTATCATCAAATTTAGATCCATGATGAAGACATACCCAAAATAGCTTTTAAGACTCATGAAAGCCATTATAAGATACTAGTTATGTCTTTTAGTCTAACAAATACACCATCCACCTTTTAGAGTTTTATGAATTCTATTTTTAGGCCATTTTTGAGGAAATTTGTTCTTGTATTTTTTTTATGATATCCTCATTTATAGTAAAAATTAAGAAGACCATTTACACCATGTGAAATAGGTACTCTCAATTCAGGAACAACATCAATTGTATCCTAAACCTTCCAAATATACTTTTGGAGCTTGTGAGGTTGATTATTTGGGTCATCCAGTTTCACATTAAAGAGTGAAAGTAGATCTTAAAAAAATCTAAGAAATGGTGGAGTGGTTGATTCTTAAGACACTCAAGTAACTAAGGATATTTCTAGGGATAACTAGTTATTATCACTGGTTTATCAAAAATTATGGTAGCATTTTAGGCCCACTCACCTCTTTGTTAAAGAAATACTCCTTTTAATGGACTGATACAACTACCAAGGTAATTGAACAATTAAAATTGGCTATGTGCACCACTCCAGTATTGACCACTCTTGTTTTTCCAATACTTTTGTGGTTGAATGTGATGAATCTAGGTATGATATGGGTGTTGTACTAATGCAAGAAGGCAAACCACTTGCATTTGAAAGTAATCAACTGAAGGGTAAAAATTAGGATAAACCCATCTATAAGAAGGAAATGATGGTCATTTTGTATGTAGTCAAATAATAAAGACCTTATTTGATGGGTCATCAATTTTAGGTAAATATTGATTATGATAGTCTAAAATAATGTTTGGAATAAAGGTTATCATCTAAAGAATAATAACAATCAGTAACTAAGATGTTAGGCTATGATTTAGAAATAGTTTACAAGAAAGGTAAGGACAATGTAGTGGTAAATGCACTATCTAGGAAGTATGAATTAGTTAAGGTATTGTTATGTGCTATGACTATTCTGTAAGTAGATTGGCTAGAGGAATCATGATCAAAATGGAAAAATAATAGTGCTACCCATGATTTTATTCAAAATCTTTAACAAGGTTTGGGTGGATTTGACAAATTCACATGGAAGGGCGATGCATTATGGTATAAATACATATTATACCTATATAGTAATTCTCTTATTAAACATAAAATCCTTCAAGAACTTCATGTAACTCCAATTAGGGGTCATTAAATTTTTTTAAAAACCTATCACACAATCAAACAAGATTTTTTTTGGGAAGGACTCAAGGGGGATGTCTGGAAATATGTGGCTGAATGTATGATTTGTCAATAAAATAAAATAAAAACCATCAAAAACCTAGTTATTTTATAAATTTTATCTATTCATAGTCAATGTTGGAAAGAGGTTTCTATGTATTTCATTATAGGGTTACTAAGATTTGATGGTCAAAATGTTATCATGGTTGTGGTGAATTATCTCAGTAAGTGTGCTCATTTTTATTCTTTATCTCAACTATTTGTTACTAGTATAATAGTTTCTACTTTTCTCAATATAATTCAAAAATTACATGGTACCCCTAAGATCATTATCAATGATAGAGATCTTATATTTACTAGCAATTTTTGGATTGAGTTATTTGCATGTTTAGGCACGCAATTGGCTCATAGTTCATCATATCATCCTCAATAAAATGGACAAACTAAAGTAGTCAACAAATGTCTAGAAGGATATCTCCATTATTTTATTTCTAATACACAAGATAAATGGGTTCATTGGTTGCCACTTGCTGAATGGTGGTATAATACTTCTATTCATAGTTATTCTAAAATGTCTCCTTTTATGGCACTATATGGATACCACTCTCTATCTATGAATTTAACCTTGAAGGTCCTATTGGAAATATTTTAATTAATGTCAAAGGTCTAGCATTATTGGTGATAAAAGCTCCATTGCATTTAATGGTGTTTTTAATATTCGTATCTTGGCTAATGTGTCTTAATATTTATTTAATATTAATGAAAATATTTTTGGTTACATATAAGTCAAAAGAGGGCCCATGAAGAAGTAAAATAGTCATGGGGTAAAAGATGAAAGAGGAATGGGACACATTTTTTCATGAAGAGTCATCTTGAGGAATCCCAAGAGTCACCATGTGAAGACAAAGGAGCTATGGCAGATTTTTCCATGAAGGGACACTTTGAGGAATACGAAGAGTCACCAAGATAAAGAAACAAGAGGAAAGGATGCTTTTTCTTATGAAGGGTCACCCTATGACTTTTCAAATACAAGGATATGAAGGGTCATGCAAGTTTGGTGCTATTTTATATGAGGATTGAAGGGTCACAAAGGGTGAATGCCAAAAGTCATTTGAAAAGCTATAAATAAAGGCTTGAGAAGCCATTTGTAATATGCAAGAGAGTGCATGGTTTTTATTTGTTTTAAAAGAGAGAAAAGTAGGAGATATTGTAGAGTGATATCATTTTTTGAGTAAGAAATACTGAGAGATAGTTGCATTTTATACATAAGATGGGTTGGTGTTCCTGTGGGTTGGTGCTCATGAATCTTTGTAAGGGATTGGTGCTCCTATGGGTCAATGCTCACAAATAGTTGTTGTGTTGGTGCTCGGCAAAGGGGTTGGTGCTTATGAACTTTGTATTTTGAGTTGGTGCTCATTCATATACTTGAGATTGTTCTCTATAGTTTTTTCCACTTTGGGTTTCCACATAAAATCTAGTCTCTCTCTCTCCCTCTCTCTTATGTGGTGCAAATTATTATTTTAGTTTTATTACATATCTTTAATATATGATTGAGTGGTTAAAGAAAATAAATCAGATTAATAAAAATATATATAATATATTGATTCACCCCCCTCTTAGTATATTTCATGCTTAAAAATTGGTATCAGAGCAGGTTCCTTTTGAAAAAGTTTTAAAGCTTGAAGAAAGATCGGGAAAGCATGATGGCTGGATCACATGAAGGATTTTATACAAATAAAGCACCTTTATTTGATGGGACAAATTATGTTTTTTGGATCATAAGGATGAAGACTTATTTTATGGCCCTTGGATTCGACATATGGCAAGTAGTGGTGGAGGAATATGAAGATCCACATTGACTTTTAACTAATCTAGTTGAAAAGAAGGTAAGTGAAAATAATGCTAAAGTTTTAAATGCTATTTTATGTGGTTTATTTGAATCTAAATTTTTTAAATTTATGCAATGTAAATATGGTCATGAAACTTGGGTAAAACTTGAGAATATTTACAAAGGTGATGGAAAGGTTCAACAAGCTAAGCTTTAGACTTTTAGAAGATAGTTTGAGATTTTGAAGATGGAAGAAGAAGAAAATATAGCAAGTTATCTCTTGTGGGTTGATCAAATAGTTAATCAAATTCAAGGTTTTAGAGAAAATTTAGAAGAATCAATTGTGGTTCAAAAGGTTTTGAGATCTCTACCATTAAGATACGATGCAAAAGTTTTGGCAATTGAAGAGATGAAGAATTTAGCCAAGCTAAAGATGGATGAGCTTCATGGTATTCTTACTGCATATGAGATGTGGACTGAACAAGATAAACCCTCAAAGAGAGAAGTGGCCTTCAAAACATCAAAGAAAGAGAAGGATAAAATTAAATAATCAAGTGATAATTTCAGTGATGATGAAGATGACAATGGAGCTCTATTTATTCACAAGCCAAAAAAGGGCATAGGTAAATATCAAGGAAAATTACCATTTAAATGTTTTAATTGTGGAAAGATTAGACATTTTGTAGCTAAATGCCCAAATAAGGGTAATGATGACAATGAAGAAGTAAAGTCTACATACAAAAAGAATTTCAAAGGCAAATTCAAGAAGGGATTCAAGAAGAAGAGTTTATATTATAAAGATCCTAGCTCAGCCTAAGATAGTGGAGTCAGTGACTCAGAAAAAGAAGAGATTCTATTCATGGCTAAACATGAAGATGCCTCTACAAGCAAAAGTATAGATGATCAAGAAGAAGAACTAGATGAATCTAAAGTGAATCTATAAGGAGAACTCATTTGTGCTTTAGAAGAGTTAAAAATTCTTGAAAATAAGAATCGAAGATTAAACATCCAGATTGAGAAAAATAAAAAGGAGTCAAAGGAAATAATTAAAGATCTACAAGCACACTTTGAAGAAGTCAAGAAGAATGAAGAAGATCTAATGACATAGTTAAAAATGGTAAGTAAAGAATGTGAAAGGTATGTTATTAAAATTGCTTCTTTAAAATCAGATCTTGAGAAAATAAATAAAGCAATCAATGATATAGTAGCCAATGATTCAAAATTTGAGAATAGCACTAATATGTTGAATATGATATTAGAAAATTAAAGATCAATGTCAGATAAGACATGCATTGGATTTGAAAAAGAGAAAGAGGAGGTCACTACTTTAATAGACAAGGAAAAAGGAAAGAGCTATGTTGAAGCTCTTATAAAAGAAGAAATAAAAAAGAAATAAGTTAAGAATATGAGGACATCTCAAACAAAGAAGGTTGGAGGGAACAGAGCTACAAAAGGCAATCAGATTAGAGATACACAAACAAGTATTATTTTTATGGTTACTATTTTTATTGTAATGGATATGATCATAAGAAATTAGAATGTCAAAAAAGAGCTAACAGTTTCAGAAATAAGGAGAAGAAAAGTCATGCAGAATCAAGCAGAAGCCACAACTCTTTTGATCCTCTATTAGGCTTTAATGAAGAGGCCATAATATGTTACAAGTGCAATAAATTTGAACACATAGCTTGGTATTGTAAAAGTCTATTTGATTCAGTCAAGAAGGATCAGAGTTTCAAAGCTCCATTCTTCAAGAAGAAAGCTTAGACAGATTCATGGTAAAAGAAACAACCTAAAAAATCTATGTTGGTGTAGACTGCTTTGCATGTAAGAAATGAAGAAAATATATGGTGCATTGATAGTGGATTTTAAAGAAACATGATAAGAGATAAGATAAAATTCATAACCTTGAAGAAGATCAATGGTGGCACAGTGAAATTTAGAGACAATACTACTACCAGAATTACTGGAAAAGGGACACTAAGTTTGGATAATGGTAGAACTAAAACTGAAAATGTTTTGTATGTAGAAGGTCTTAAGAATAATATTTTGAGTGTAAGTCAAATGTGTGATTAGGGGAATACACTAAAGTTTTATGCATAAGGTTATGAAATTAAAATAAAATATTTAGATATGTTGGTTGTAGATGCTCAGAGAATAGGCAATAATTTGTATATGTTATAAGACATCAAAGGTCAAAGATGTTTGATCTAGATTGAAGAAAGTTAGCTATGACATAGAAGAATGGGGCACATAAATTTTGACAATATTGTCAACATTAGTAAGAAGCAAGTAGTTAAAAATCTTCTAAAGATTATAAAGCCATCCAACACACTTTGTGAACCTTGTCAGCATGGGAAGCAGGCTAAAAAATGGTTGAAAAACAAATAGTACTCAACTAATCAGATGCTAGAACTTGTTCACACTAATCTGTGTGGACCTATGAGAAATAAAACTACTCAAGGTGATAAGTATTTCATGTTTCTTATTGATGATTTTTCATGCATGACTTGGGTAATATTTTTAAATAAAAAATTAAAAGATTTCAGACATTTTAAAACATTAGTTGATAATGAAACCAGTTTGAAGATTAAGTGTCTAAGATCAGATCAAGGAGGAGAATTCATGTCAGATAAATTTATTGATTTTTTTGAATACCATGGAATAAAGAGATATTATTTAGCATCCATAACTCCACAACAAAATGGAGTAGTTGAACATAAAAATAGAATAATTTAGGAGATGGTGAGGACAATGCTAAATGAATCCAAGATAGCAGATAAATATTGGAGAGAGGTAGTTGCTATAGTAGTGCATGTTTATAATAGATAATTATTAAGAGTAAATAGTGACAAGACTCATTATGAGATATGGAAAGACAAACCAGCAATAATTGATTATTTTAGAGTTTTTAGTAGTAGATGCTTCATAAAGAGAACAAATGAAAAAATTGGTAAATTTGAATCCAGAGTAAATAAAGGTATATTTTTTGGTTATTCTTAAAAAATTAAAGCTTATAAAATTTATAAAAAAAGAACCAAGAAATTTTTTGAAAGGGCAAGTGTCAGGATAGAAGAAGATGGAACACAAAGAATCAGTGATCTAATAGACATTCTTGGAATCATTGAAGAGGAAGGTTTTGAAGAATTAGCTAAAGATGAGAAGGAGAAAAAGGGCACCAAAACTCCATCTAAATATGTTAAAAGAAATCATAATGAAAGTGACATCATCAAATACATAAATGAAGGAATTCACACTAGAAGAATGATTGTAAGTTAATTTGAGCAAGTTACTTTTTTTTTGTTATCCAAAATTCAGCCTAAAACTTTTTCAGAAGCTAGACATGATATGCATTGGGTTAAGGCTATGGATGAAGAATTAAATTAGATAGAAAAGAATGATAATTGGGAATTAGTGCCTAGACCAAAAGATTACAATGTGATAGGAACAAAATGGGTTTATAAAAATAAGTTGAATGAAATTGGAGAAATGACCAGAAATAAAGAAAGATTAGTATGTAAAGGATATGCTCAGAATAAGGGAATAGATTTTGAAGAAAATTTTGCACCAGTGGCAAGGTTAGAGGATATTAGAATATTTCTTGCATATGCATTTTTAAAAAAATTCATAATGTTTCAGATGGATGTCAAACCTGCCTTTCTAAATGGGAATCTAGAAGAAGAGGTCTATAATGAGCACCCTGAGGGATTTATTCTCTCAAATATTAGTAGCCATGTATTTAGATTGAGGAAAACATTGTATGGATTAAAACAATCTCCTAGAGCTTGGTATGCAAGACTTGATAAGTACCTACAAGATCACAGTTTCAAGAAAAGATTTGATGATAGTAATCTATAAATCAAAATAGAAGGTGAGTATCAATTGATTGTTGTGGTATATGTTGATGATATCATTTTTGGGGGAAATATTGAAAAGATGACAAAAGAATTTTTTGATAATATAGAAAAATAATTTGAGATGTCTATGCTTGGAGAATTATCATTTTTCTTAGGATTACAAATATTTTAGTCAGATAAAATAATTTTCATATCTCAAAGTAAATATGTCAAAGAAATGTTGAATAAATTTGGTTTTGAATATTATGCACTAGTTAGCAAACTAATGTGTATAGGAAATAAGTTGAGCAAGGATGAAGATTCACCTTTTGTAGATAACTATTTGTATATATCTATGATTGGTAGTCTTTTATATTTGATAGCATTAAGGCTAGACATCATGCATGTAGTAGGTATGGTTTCAAGATATCAATCATCTCTAAAAGATAGACATGTTCAATTGGTGAAGAGAAGATTCAAATATATCAATGGGACATTGGATTATGGATTATGGTATCCTATCAGTAGAGATTTCACTTTGGTTGCTTATATAGATTCAAATTGGGTAGGGTGATTATATGATATAAAGAGTACAAGTGGAAGAGCTTTCTTCCTTGGTGATAGCTTAGTATCATGGCTAAGTAAGAAGCAAAATTCAATATCACTTTCTACAGCTGAAGTAGAATATATTACAACAATATTGTGTTATACTCAAGTGCTTTGAATAAAGCAAAATTTGGAAGATATCAACGTAAAATATGATGAACCTATTTCTATTTTTTGTGATAAGATAAGTGCTATAAATATTTTGAAGAATCTAGTGATGCATTCAAGAACAAAACATATTCCCATTAGATATCACTTCTTGAGAGAGTAGGTTATAGATCAATAGGTTAAGATGGAGTATATTAGTACTATAAAGTAGATTGTAGATATTTTCACAAAGGCACTACCAAAAGACACATTTGAGTATCTATGAGAGAAGTTGTGAGTAATTTATTTTACTTCCTACCATTGAGGTTCAACATCAGTTAAGGGGGAGCTAAATTTTAGCTCTAAGTAGGCCCTTTTCCATTGATGTCAAAGGGGGAGAATAATGGGTATAGGTATAGGTGTATAAATAGGTATAAGGAATAGATACAGATTGCTTTAACAAGGGGAAGTTACTATATGTTTTTTAGATGGTAATTTATATAAGTTTTAGGATGTGACAGTTTTAGTTTGAGGTTACCATCAATGACAAAGGAGGATATTATTGGAAATTTTTTCATTGATGTCAAAGGTATAGCATTATTGGTGATAAAGGCCCCATTACATTTAATGGTGTTTTTAATATTCATATCTTGGATAATGTGTGTTAATATTTATTTAATATTAATGAATATATTTTTGGTTGCATATAAGTCAAAAGAAGGCCCATGGAGAAGTCAAAGAGTCATGGGGTAAAAGATGAAAAAGGAATGAGACACATTTTCTCATGAAGAGTCATCTTGAGGAATCCCACGAGTCACCATGTGAAGACAAAAGAGGTATGTCACATTTTTCCATGAAGGGACACTTTGAGGAATATGAAAAGTCACCAAGATAAAGACAAAAAAGAAAAAGATGCTTTTGCTTATAAAAAGTCACCATATGAATTTTCAAATACATAGATACAAAGGGTCATGCAAGTTTGGCACCATTTTCCATGAGGATTGAAGGGTCACAAAGGGTGAATGCCAAAGGTCATTTGGAAAGCTATAAATAAAGACTTGAGAAGCCATTTTTAATATACAAAAGAGTGCATGGTTTTTATTTATTTTTGAAGAGAGAAAAGTAAGAGATATTATAGAGTTCTATCATTTGTTGAGTAAGCAACATTGAGAGATAGTTGTGTTTTATACACAAGAGGGGTTGATGCTCCTATGGGTTAGTGATCATGAATCTTTGTAAGGGGTTGGTCATCCTTTGGGTTGGTGCTCATAAATAGTTGCTGCATTGGTGCTTGGAAAAGGGGTTGGTGCTTTTACAAGTTGGTGCTTGTGAACTTTGTATTTTGAGTTGGTGTTCATTCATATACTTGAGATTATTCTTCAAGGTTTTTTCCACTTTGGGTTTCCACGTAAAAATATGGTGTTTCTCTCTCTCTTTCTTATGTGGTGCAAATTATTATTTTGGTTTTATTACATATATTGAATATATGATTGAGTGGTTAAAGAAAAAAATCTGATTAAAAAAAAGATATATAATATACTGATTGACCCCCCTCTTAGTATATTTCATGCTTAACAGGTCCATCCTAAGGTTCATGCATTTGAATAATATATTCACCATCAATAGGAGGTCCTTGTAAGTTTGCATGAAAATTTAGCCATAGCCTAAAATTACATGAAGTAGCATGTATATCAACACATGAGTGAGAGGAATTTTGAAATTGGTGATTGGGTCTTTGTTCACTTATAACCATATAAGTAGATGTCCTTGAAGTACCAAAAAAATGATAAAAAGCTATCCCCTGAGTATTATGGGCCTTATCATATCTTGTAAAAAATTGGTAGTGTGGCCTACAAGTTAGAGTTTCTTTTTTCCACTTGCATACATCCATTATTTCATGTATTCTACCTGAAGAAAGTCATTGAACATAGATCTAATACTCAAACTAAGTTACCAAAATTGGATGAGGAAAGAAGAGTTATTCTTGATCTTGAGGTGATCTTTCAAATGACCACTAAACCACTATGATCTAGAATGATTAAGGAGTACCTGATCAAATACAAAAATCTTTCTTGTGAAGATGCCACTTGGGAGGATAAATCATTTGTGTAACAACATCTAGATTTGAATCAACATTGAGGGCAACATTTTTTTTTAAATGGAGGAGCATGCTACTTCCTTAATCTTTAGCATGTCTAGGGATATATGTGGCCAACTTATGGCTTACATACCTCTTTTATATTTTTTTTACATTTATCTATGTTCTTAGTTAGGTTAGCCTATAAAATAATCATGGCTAAGTAGACTATATATAGGAGGTAGTGGTTAGTATTTGATCATTATATTAAGTATTTGACTCTTATTTCATTGTTGTGGAGGTCACCCCCTCAAAGTGGCTTTGTTATATTATCCAATATTCTACTTTGATCTCAATTATTATTATGTGATCTCTCATATTTGATTATTATATGTGATATATAATCATTTTTTGTAAACCTCTAATTAATTTCATTATAGATTAGCAGCTAAAATTCATGCTCTATCTTCACAAATTTTTCTATTTATATCTAAAATGTTTTGTTGAGTTTTACGAGTAAGATTAGAATACCAATCTATCTCAAATTTTATACTTTTCCTTCTTCATTTATCATTTGATGACATGATGAAGATTATGAAGATGATTATACCATGAATAATGAGTTAAATTAAATGCAACATCAACTTGATCATCAACAATATCAATTCTAGGTTGGCTAATAGGAGGTTGTCCTCCAAGTACCATGAGCAAGAAATAAATATAGCTTTAAATAAATAAGATTTTTGAAATCTATCCCTAGTGAAGTCACCAAATTTGTTGATGATGAAAAATGTTCCATCAAATATTCAACCCTTTCACCTATTGAAAATATTAAACTAAAATCATACAAGTCTAATAGTAAAGTTCTAAAGGTTCAAATATGATCGTAAAGATGCAAAGGGTTTTTTAAATATTTTGAGAAATAAAAAATAAGACATTGAATATAAAATATTATATTATAATTTAAAAATTAACTTATCAAATAATGAATCATTTTAGATATGAATATGTAATCTATCTTATCTAATAGAGAAGGCATATGAACAAGATAATCTCTTGAAAGAAAGAAATCTAATTCAATAATATAATTTACTCTTAGAATAAATTTTTTATTTACTATTATAACTTAAAAGTAACTTCAAGATAATAAACAAATAAGTAAAAAGGTAAAATGAAGATACGAAAAATAAATCAATTTATAAGCATATCTTCAATAAAACAACTAACATAGCTTAACAATTAAAAGACAAAAAGCAAAAAATAACATCAAACAAGTAAATAGACAAAAACTAATTAAGAAAACCTAAAATAATATAATCTAAACTAATCTAAAACATAAAAAAAACTAATCTAAAATTAATTAAACCTAACACTAACACTAAACTAATACAAATTAAAGAAAGGAATCAAGATAAAATGAAAACTTCTTAAGAAAGTAAATTAATGTTAATGAAAAACTAAACTAAAATAAAAATAGAAATTAAAAAATAGAAACTAAACTAAAATTAGATTTAAACTAAATTAGAAGTCAAAGTCAAAATAAAATACAATATAAATAAAATATGTGAGTCTCAACAAAGAGAGTCATCTTAGAAAAATAGATCATTTTATTTGAGAAACAAACATCTTATTTATAAAATATCTTTAAAAGATAACTTTTACAATCAATTAGATCAATAATATATCATAAAAAATAAATTTTTAATCATTATTCATGTTGAATACTTGAATTCTACACTTAGAACTACAAGAAGTAATCATCAAAAGATGTTAAATTTAACAATTTTTAGATAATCTGTTATAAAAGATAATATAAAACTGGATATACTTACATTTCCTAAATAATATACTCAATCATCAGAGAAATTACCATTGGTCTATCTACAAAAGTCATGCTATCTTAGAGAAATTACATAGAAAAGAGAGATAAATAATTGACTTTAAAATGTAATAGTCTTCAATACCTATATTATTCCTCCTTTCAAATGAATATTTGATCTCTTTTTATAATTTCAAGTTAGTTGAAAAAGAAGTTGTAACTAACTTTAGTTAGTTACTTGTTAACTTAAAATAATTAACTTTAAAATCAATTAACATGGTAGTTATAAGTTAATTTTTTATTTAAGACTTAAAGAGTCTTAAGAGATCAATAATTTAAAAATATACGAGGTATTTTCTAATGGGTGTGGGCCTTTTAATTAATTAATGATAAGAAGAAATACATATTTAAATAAATAATAGGATAATTCAAAGTAAAATTAAATTCTTATCTATATTAATTCCATCATACATATAATCAAAATTACTTAAGCATTATATATATATATATATATATATATATATATATATATATATAAATTAAAGTCTACTACACTTAAAAAATATGATTACTAAAGTATCAAAATTATGAAATGTACTAAGTATGATCAATTAAAAGTTCAACTCTAAAATAAAATATATCTTTCTGATAATCAAGAGTCATCATAATCAAATAGAACATCTATCACTAGTTCTATTTTTTCATTAAAACATTCATTATACTCCATCTTAAATATAAGAAATTGAACTAGCTTTATTTCTGAATCATTTTCAACATCATCTATCTCTAACTTAACTCACTTCACAACTCTAATTTCTATTGGAGTATCTAATTCATCATGTCTATTTGCATATTTCTTGAAAGTGGTTGGATGTATAACAACTAATTTTTTTTTATAAAATTACGATTATTACACCTAAAAATAGGCATCTCTTGGGGTGGTTTAGGCTTACTAGAACAAGATGGTAAATCAAGATTCATAAAATTATTTTCATGGACTATCTCAATGGCCTATTGTGGTGGCTCATTGATAACATTGACTCTTTCTTAACTAGGTGACTGAATAGGTAGCTGAAGAGGATTATTTTGTGGTTGATAAAAAGAGATACTATGAAAATGATATTTAACTCTAAATCAATGACCATGAAAACCTCTATTTCCCCTATGATTTGTAAGATTAAATGGTAGAATATTCAACACATTCCAAAATTTAGGGTTGGTGACATCAAAATGAATAGACATTCGGGCTCCTCTACTAGCACACCAAGGACTAAACCATCTAGCCCTAAAACCTCCTCTATGAAATTATATATTAGGTGCCTCTTGATTCATACTACCATAATAATTTTTTCCAACTTCTATTATCATTATCCCTATTTGATTCTGGTTGATCCCAACCTGACATCCTAAATACAGTTCAGAATATATATTCAAAATTTGATTATCATTTGATTGAACTCAAAACAATGAATATATCATCTATAGAACCAAAAATAATAATTGTACTTCAATATTCTAAATTTCTAGTCACTTATAAAAATTTACAACTATCAATAAAATGAACATATAAAAGATTCAACAATCTGAAACTTAATTATTCTAACTGTGTCATGTATAATGTTCAAAACTTGAAAACATAATAATAAAATTATATTGTCATAATTTTATTTTTAAATACTTTACCTATACTTTCTTGAATTTTTCTCCTATTGTACGAACGTTATCTCAAAATATATAATACATGTATATTATCCACAAATTATGAACTGCATGTATTTATCAAAACCCAAAAGAATAATTTCACTATAAGTTTCATTCACAATGTTGTAAACTGTATGCATGTTCATAGACTGATAACAAATTAAAAAAATTGAAAAATAACTTCGATGAAAGCTCCATTTATATTATTGTAAACTACACATATTTTCATGATACTGATAACAAACTTATAACCTCTAAAAGAATTGAAAATATAATTTCAACAAAAACTCTATAAGATTTTGACATATACACCCTTTTCAAAACTCATAAAAAACTTTATCACAACATTTCCAAAATTATCAACCAATTTCTCATCATCTTCAATTTTTAACTTCAAAAATAAAAACCCAAAAAACACTTTTGATAATTTTGTAAGGAACCTCTAATTTTATAAGATCATATATTCTATATATTAAAACTTTTTAACAAAATAATCTTTTCACACTATACCCAAAAATACCATTTTTATATTCATATTTCCATGAAAAATAATCATGTCAAACTTATTCTTTATACCAAACCTCAAGCATCAATGAAAACATAACTTTGAAATACAAACTGATACGCTCAAAATTATCACTATAACAAACTATCAAATGAAAAATCCAAACCAAAATATCAAGCTTTCCAAGATAATATCTATTATCATAAAAAATGACTACAAATCAAAGATGATGATCTATATCAATAATGAAAACAATTTTAGCCATCTAAATCTCATGCCAAAGAATATAAAACTAGAATAATAACTGATGCATGATAAATCTAAAAACTTTTCAAACCAACCTTGTAACCAAAAGTTCATGCATGCAAAAATATTCAAAATAAACTAATTATGTTGCCAAAATTTACCAAAATCCATATCATGCAAAATTGAAGCATAGTTTATTTCCATGCAAACTAGTCACATAGATAACTATAACTATCCCTTTAAAAACTATTCATTCTTCCAACCATGGTGTACCAAATAATACCAAATTGACAACCTTTCATCTACAACTTTCCAAATTATTTGGTAGAGTATGGCTTCCACAGTGAGCTTTGTAAAATGACTAAAAAAATAAAAATCCAACCTTTTTGTATCCATAACCCATGCCTTAACTACACCTACTTACATGTCTTTGTATCACTGGTCTCTCAATTCAAGGCACATTATTTAGCTAACTTCTAACTTATTTAGTAGGCTTTTAAAACTTAGTCATAACCAAATCCTTTTCTAAAACACTAGATAATAAGAAAAAATTTAGGCATGTACAAAACACATTAAAACCTTAAGACCATCTTTTGATCTCATCCAGATCTTGAAACATCCACCATGCTTTACATTAAATCTTGCTAACTAGACTGCCAACTTACCAAGTAGACCATTATAACCTTAAATAATATGAGCCTTGAGTTACCAATATTAAACATAAAATAATCACCCCATGTATATTTTGAAGTCTTATTTAGGTCCACCACCTTTCATGAATACTTACCATAGGATAGTGTTTAGATTTAGAAACTTATAACCACTTAGAATAATTTGAAAATCCTTAGATTTACCAAATTTATTCATGGCACAACTTGTATAATGTCCACATTATATACTTGCAATTGAATTCTAAATGAGACTAATATGAAAATAATTATGATAAATCCATATAAAGATTGGAGTCAAATTTCAAATGAAGATAACTAAAAACTATCATGCCAAATCATATAATCATTCAATTTTGATAGAACATTAGGAAGCATTATCTTTTTCAAACTAAAACACTTTAGTAACCACTTCAAATGAATGCAATTTGATTGACTTATATCCATCAAATCTCATAACCGAAAACAAACATTTGGTAATGGTGTATGTATATATATATATATATATATATATATATATATATATATATATATATATATATATTAATGCTTTTTGAAACCATTTTAATATAGATATGAATTCATAAAAAAATAATTATTATATTATTTAATTGAAAATGTGTACATTCATAATACTATCAATAGATTTAGGTCTCCAACTACAATTTTAGATTTTATGACTAGGTCATCATTATGGTAGATAGGAGTATAGTTTTAAAAAATTATAGGGGTATGAAAAATAGGCATAACATATATAAAACAATCAAAAAAGAAAACAAGGGAGTTTTAAGAAAGAAACTCAAGAAGAAAAGGAAAGTAATGATAAATAAGACATCCATAAGCAAACATAAATGACATTATAAGCAATATAAAGTGTGAAATCAAAGTCACCATTTAAGATAAAGAAGAATTTGACACAATTTAAAATGATATAACAAATAGATAGAGATAAATTGGAGCACAAGTCCAATCCAAATGAAAATGAAATAACATAAATCATGTCCTTATAAGTACTTGATAGATTTTCCCACACACAATATCCAAAATATCTGATAATTATTTATGAATTTGAATGCAAATTGTAGATAATGTCTCATCTATCTTCAACAAAAACTAGGAAAATACTTCACATCTAATCTCCTCAATATAAAAGGTTGAAATGCTTGATGGATTGTGATAAGGAGGGATATCATAAAAGGGATGCTCAAGAGAATGCACAGGAGTGGTTTCTATAGGTGATGAAGGTATCACTGATGGGGAAGGATCCAAAGGTGAGGGATTCAAAAATGGAGAAGGATACATAGGTGAGGAAATCACAGGTGGAGAAAGATCCATAAGTGAGGGGCTCATAGGTGGAAAAGGAGCCAAAAGTGAGGGAAGTTCTATGGGTAAGGGATTTATGGGTGGAGAAAAAGGAGGTGAATAAATGATCATAAGAGGAGATGGAGACATAGGAGGTGGAACCATGGGGGAAGAAGAGGAGATTTCTTTTGAGAATGACCTATGGGAGAAATGGTAGAAGGTATGGGAATAGTTAAAATATGATATTTAATAATCTACTGATGGATGTAATAATGATTAGTGTAATGGGTGCCACATTGGTATCAGAGATAGTATACCTTACCATTATTAGGAATATAATTAGGTAGTACCTTTAGGGGAGGTATAGCCTTGTCTAAATATTGAGGGGTAGTAGGATGAAAAATGTCAATATATTATCATAACTTGTAATAATGCATAGATGAATGATTATGTGTGTTATGGAAGCAAAAGATACACTTATGAGTAGTTTGGGTAGGTGTACTCATAGGAGGAGTTGTAACAGAAGTGGAAGGAAATTGGGAAGGATCATCAACCCATTTGGTAGGTAACAGAGCTAGCTACAGTAAATGAAGCAAACCATCACCTAGAGAAGGTGGTGTTGGTGAAGAGATAGGGGAAGGCTTGATAGCAAGAATGATAGGATCAAAAATAGGAATAGAATCAACTAAAGTAGGTGTAGGAATAAGATTTTAATTGGGATCTATTAAAGGATGGTTTGGGTCTACAAAAGGCTAAAGGAGAGTTTCATGCATCTCAAGGACAAGCATGTTATAGGGGACATGGTACCTATTGGCCAAAATTGGCCTACATGCCTAGTTTATAATGTGAAGTTGAGTCTTGTTTGAAGAGTGACCTAATGTCATAAGGAGCATATATAATTCAAGAGGATATCACATAACATTTAAAACCTTTTAAAACACTTTAAATAGGCTTAAATTCTAAATTTGGTGATCTTAAGAGACTAGACCGTCATTAGGACATCATGTAAGAATGAGTGGAGCAAGTTGATTATGCATTTAATAAGTTCACCTAAAGAGCCTCATAGGCCAAAAAATTACATGGAAATGAATTCCTTCATTCCAAGATCATCCTTTGTAAATTTCATGTCTTGATGAATTCTCTATCTCAAGATATAAGCCTTCAAAGGAGAACAAGCAGATGAAGAGGGTCACATGAGCATCAAAATTAAGCCTTAATAATTAAAAATTAGGGTTAAAAATGTGATGGGCACATGGACATAAATGATGGTCATGCATATGTAAAATTATAGGCACATAGATGTCAAATTTAAGCCATAGGAAATAACTATTAGAGTTTAAAAATCCTAAGACATTCATGTAGACATCAAATACAAACACATAGACATTAAATTTGGGCTTTGTAAATTAGTTATTTGAACTCAAATTGTGGGTCATAGGTAGATATATATAGTACACATTCATCCATACATCTAAAAATAATAATGTAAGTTAAATTCAAAGAGTCAAATGATCTAGATCAAAGAATCATATTTATTCGTACATCTAGATCTAACAGTGCAAGTTAAAGTTAAGGAGTCAACATATCCTGGGGACCAATAAGGAGAAGATAGTTTGGCACAAATGGATAGGTTCAAGTTAGAAATAAAAAACTAATAAAAAAAGATAAAATCCAAAATATTTTTTTGGAGGTTGAAGAACTAATTTTTGACCCAAACAAATGAAGGTTTCAAAGTGCCATCTCATCATTAGAGTTCAATCAACAAAAAATGCAGTCATACAAGCAAGATGGTCAAGGATAAAGCTCTCTCACCATTAAAGTTTAGATAGGACATATGGTAGATAATTTATAACCTATTGACTCTATTATAGGATTAATCCATTGATGTGTTCATTTCTCTTCCATATTGAAGATCCTCATGTGTAGTAGCTTCTCATCTCTCACATTGTTTAGAGGCAAAATAGGCATTTTTGGGTCTAACACAAAGATTAGGTACCTATGGCCATCTAAAGGAGATGTGGTATGAAGCTATTAGTTTCAATATATGAGAATTTTATCCTTGTTAAAAGATCAAGTAGAAGGTGGCATGGAGTTCCAAGGAGGAGACTTGGTGGATAGATAAAGACAATGGGCATTCAATTTTATTATAGAGCTTTTAAATTTTTTTCCTTATTGATAAGATCATGACTCAAAAACCTTGAATTAGTGCTAATCCATCACAACTTCCCCTCTTTTCTTCCCCTTTTCTATATATGTTCTATCTTATTCCACATTGTAATCTTGTTGAAAGTTTTTAGACAAGAAATATCCAAGAGTTTTTAGAGAAATAGAATCTTATGCTTTGGCTTTCTCAAGCTATGCCAAAAATTGTACTATAATACCTTTAGATGCAATAAATACTAAATTCCATCATTTTTTCAAACTAAATTGAAGTGTGTTATATGAATTTATGTACTATGGTTAAGTGAATGTATACTTTCCTTCCTTATGTCTAAGTTTCTACACCTTCATTAAGTGCTTTGTACTCCTCACAGGTCATTTTAAGTGTAATATATAGTTTATTAACTAGCTTAGAAGTGGATATGTTCCCTCTCATGCTAGTTTGATAGTTAGTCAATGCCTTATTGTGAAATACTTATGTGGGACTGACCATCTTTGGTCTTGAATGTGTCTTATAGTGTGTCTTGTGAAAAGTATAAGATTTCTAATTACTAGTGCATCACCTCATTTTATATGCTTTCATATCTCTCTCCTCTTTTCCAAATAATTATTAGTTTAGGTTTAGTTTAGGTGATAAATCTAGTTTAGTTTAGGTCTAGTGAAATATGGCCATCAGGATCATAACATCGCACCATGCTTCCAAAGCCCATAATTTGGGATGGATTTGTACCCATACACCAGTATCCCTCACATGCAGAAGACCTAGACAAACACTGCCATGCCAATGTAGCCACCTATTCTATGACTTAAATCTAGGTGGAAGTTCTGATACTAAATGTAATAAATCATTACACCAAAACCTTGAGGCATTAGTGAAATCTACCCATCAAGATCATAACACAGACCATCCCTAAAATATACATTATTGTACTTTCTAAAATCCCTTAAATTTGATATTAGTATGATGATACAGTCCATGGGTGGTAATACTTTGCCAAATGCCTATGAGCTTGCAATAAGATTAGAGAAAAACTTTATACAAGCTGGTAAAATTTCTCCAACACCCCTAATGATTATATTCCTAGAACTACAACCTATTCCACCTTCTCAAGTTCTTCAAATACATTATTCCCACACCTCCTCAAAACAAATTGATGCAAGATCTAAGTTGGGATCCTTTTAATCCTGATGATATGCAAAACTAAGCCTTGGTATCATAGGATATTACTATGCCATAAATGACATAAGAAGAGTTTTCTATTCAAGTAAGTCAATAACAAAAGACAAATTTGATACCCAAAATAGAGGATCAACAAGGTTAAGGGTAGCCTGATGCCATTAATGTGAATTGGAAAATAGATGATCATGTTGCATTCAATCAGATTGGTGAGACTAATAATTCAAGTAGTCAAGGTGCAACTCTGATTAGAGATAAAAGAAGAGTTATTGAGGATTCTCAAGATGTGAGTAATACATCTAGTACTCCTAATATTTTTCCCAAGAGTATTAAGGATAAACCTACTACCCTTATAACATAGAAGAATTATAATTCAAAATCTAGGAATATCCCTCAAGTACCTTTAGTTAGAGAACAACTAGTGGTTTATAAAGTGTCTCCAAAGGTTAGTGGAACCTCATTCAGTAAAATATATTAGATGAAGAAATATTATTTTATTATTAGAATGTGAGATTCCCTTTTTATTATAAAGTAAAAAAACATGCTCATCCAAGATATTTAATCTCTCAAGGTGTCTCAAGAACCAATTGAGAAATAAGGCATTGTTTTAGCTAATTCAGACCAGCCAATTAAGAAACAAGATTAACAGTTACATAAAATTATAAAGGTAGACAAAACCAATTTCAAATCAAACAAGAATTCTCCTTTTTACCTCTTTTTGATAGTTGGTGACTATTTAGTTCATAATTATATGGTAGATGGTGGATCTAGTAACACTGTCATGCTTAAACAAATTACAGATAAGCTCGGTCTTGTCTATGAACCAAATACTAAAAGAGTATTTAAACTAGATGGGTCACCAAAAAAGATAGTAGGAATCATAAAAGATCTAAAGTTGACACTACATGCTTGTCTCAATGTCACCATTCAACAAGATGTAGTTGTAGTGGACTTGCATCCCTATTTTGTCATGTGTCTTTCAAGGGACTTTATCTTAAAGATTAGAGGATATTATCAATTGATTAGACATATTTTATCTTCAATAATAGATATGGTACTAAGGTAACAACATAATCTAAACCTATTGCACATTTCCATTTGGAGGCATATATGCAAAGTATGGTGAACACTAATTGTACTATCTCAAATGAGGTGTTAGAAACTAATAAAGTAAAGACTAATTCACCTCTAGATGGAGTTATAGATATATTCATTTATGAATGGGACTTTTATTTTCATTAAAATGATCCTTATAAGTTAATTAAATTTGGACTTGTTGTTTATTGCCTTCATGAAAAAGATACACCAATTCCATGCTTGATTAAGGATGATGAGTCGAGTGATGGCCTATAGAAACTATAACTTGATGGATCAAGAAATAAACATGTAACTAGGGTTGGAATTCTATTGATTTCTCCAAAAAATCAAAGGTATTTCTCTTCTCTCAAGTTTTAGTTTGGTTATTCAAATAATGTTACTAAATAAGAAATACTAGTTCATGGTTTACAATGGGCAAGAAAGATAAAGGTCAATACTTTATAAGTATTTAGTGATAGTGAGTTGTTAGTTTACCAAGTAAAAGGTCTAAATATATTCAATAATCCATTTCTTATGTAATATAAACATAGAGTATGGGACTTACTTGAAGACTTTCAATATTTCAATATTTGTGCCATATCAAGAAATGGGAACAAACATGCAAATAGGTTGGCTACCATTGGATCACGCATCAAGGTGGTTGTAAGACATTACATTATAGATAACCATGATAATTGGAAAGTGTTTGAAGATTAAAATAATATTTTTAGGTTCTTATAAGAATAAGTTAAATTTTCCTCAAGGAACCAAGATAAGTTCTTGTAGTAGTATGGTGACTAGATTGTGCAATTGAAGACAAATAAGTTACCCAAAGGCTTGGTCATACTTGAGAATATATTTATTATAGATGATGAGTTGAGAAAATAAAAGTTTTCATTGTAAATAAAGGAGGAACACTATACAGATGTGGAATTTTCAATTGGTAAGAACCAAAAGTTGGGCAAAGTTTGCACTCCTTAAAAAAAAATAAACTTTTATTGAGTTATGTTTAAGTTTTGTAGATGTTTTTACATAGAAGTACAGTGACCTCAAAGGATTTGATCCAAGTATATCTCAACACACCATTGAGTTAGAAGATGAGATAATATAGTAAGGCATATTAATCCAAAGCTTGGGCCTTTGATGACAATTGAGCTTCATAAGCTCATTGAATCAACTATAATATTTCCAATTAAACACTCAACTTGGGTGGTAAATATTGTTCCAGTATGAAAAAATAATAGTGATATTAGACTATGTGTTGATTTCTATGACTTGAATAAAGCTTTCCTTAAATACCACTACCCATTTCCATCAATAGAACAAATTTTACAATTGGTTTTAGGTTCAAAAAGGTTATCCTTGTTGGATAGCGATAGTGGTTAAAATCAAATTTTGGTCAAAGAAGAAGACCAATTCAAAATAAATTTCACCACAAAGTGGGGGAAATTTGCATATATAAAGATGCCTTTTGGTTTATCCAATGTAGGGGAAAATTTATAGAAAGCCATGGATATGGCATTCAAGGGTCTCCTCAACAAGTTTATACTTGTTTATTGGATGACATAATAATGTTATCTAAGAATATAGATGAACACATGATTCATCTCAAATAAGTATTTGAAAGGATAAGGTATTTAGGGTGTATCTTAATCATAAAAAGTGTGTTTTCTCTATTCATGAAGGTAGGCTTTTGGGATATGTGATTTCAAAACATTATACAAGTATAGATCCTGATAGGATAAATTCAATTATTTCACTTTCCTTGCCTAAACATAAAAAATCTTTGCAAATATTCTTAGGCAAGAACAATTTTATAAGAAGGCACATATAAAAAATATCCACTTTAGCTAAGCCACTTAAAACCATGCTAAAGAAAGGTCAGAGTTTAAGCTGGTCTAAAGAAGGAGTGAGGAGCTTTGAAGAGATCAAGAAATCCATATCTAGTGCTCCTACACTCCTGAACCATAATTTCATAAAGGATTTCTTCATGTAAACCTATGATAACATTGACATAATTTCAAGTATTCTCATGAAACATAATTAAGAGGCTTTAGAGTAGCCAATATACTTCTTCAATCAAGGCTTAGAATAATATGAAACAAGGTACTCTTTGTTGAGAAGCATTTACTTTTAGTTATAAGGCCTCTTAAGAATTTTAGATACTTATAGTCTAATAATAATATATACCTAATGGTTGCATATCCAAGTGTCAAGGATTTTATATTGAACAAGGATATAAATGACAAAGAGATGGTTGGATAACCAAGGTAATATAATATGATGTGGAAATCAATGTCACAAAGCTGGTTAGAGGCAAAGAACTTTGTGAACATCTAGCCAAAGACTTTCAAGAGGCTAATGGAGTGGTTAGGGTATCAAATGATGAATAAGTTGTAATTTATCACACCTCACCTTCTATCTATTTCCAAGACATGGTAAGATACCTCCAAAATGGTATTTATATTTCTCATCTAACCCCTTCAAAAAAGAGATATTTTAGATTGTAGTCAATTCCTTTTATCTTTATTAATAATTTTTTATTCAAGAAATATATCGATAGCATGTTGCTAAGATGCATAGAAATAGGTCAAACACAAAGATTGATTGAGAAATTCCATGATGGACAAGGTGGAGGACATTATTTGGCTAGAATAACCCACAAGATCATGAGACGTGTGTATTATTATCTAAACATATTTGGTGATTGTCATGCATGGGTTAGGAAATGCAGACAATGTGTTATATTTTTTGGAAAGGTGAAACTTGAAACCTTACCTCTATAAAAAATTGTATTTAATCAACCCTTTGTTTAATGGGGACTAGCATTTATTGGTCTCATTAACCCCCCTTCAAGCTCAAGACATAAATGGATATTGACTACTATAGATTATTTTACTAGATGGATAAAAGTAGTGGCATTAAAAAAAGCAAATGAGTCCAACGATCTAGATTTTTATGAAGGTCTGCTTACTAGATTTGGAGTCCATTCAACCATTATTTTTGACAATGCTATGGCCTTTGTGGGATCTAGAATCAGCTAGTGGGTAGTTTAACATAGTTATTTCCTTAGTACTTAATCAAATTATTATCCAGAAGGCAATGACCTCATTGAGTCCACTAATAATAATATGTTGAAGATCATCAGGAGGACTATTGAAAACAATTAGAAGTCATGGCATCTCAAATTGAAGTTAGCTCTATTGGCTAATAGGATCAACTGTAAGAGATCAATAACCAATTCTCCATACAAGCTAGTATATGTTAAGTAAGAATGCCCATTTATCTTGAATTTAATTCTTTAGAAATAATGTATCAACTTGAGATTTTAAAAATTGAGCCAATGGAAATTAGATATTCTAAGATCATAGATCTATAAGAAATAAGACATCAGTCCATGTTGGCCATGGAAGCTTATCAAGCACAAGTGAAGAGATATTTTGACAAAGCATCTTCTTAAAGAGAATTCAAAGAGGGATATTTGGTCCTTAAGTAAGATGAGGACAAATATAAGGTAATAAGGCATAATTTTTTTTATTCACTTTTGGGTTGTCCATATATAGTCTCTAACTGCAAATCCCATAATGCCTTACAACTTGAAAAGATAGATGGTGAGGATATTCCTATCCTAGTTAATGGGATACATCTGAAACACTACTATTGAGAAAGCTAAGTTCCCTGTATATAGTTAATTGGTATTATTTTCCTCCAAGTATTTTTCTAACACATTAGTTTTTTTTATTTTGTCCCAAATAAATGCTTTATTTACACATTTACTTTGATTAGGTTAGTTTTCCTTTCTTGTCTATTTCTTTACCTATTTGGTGGAATTAATTATCCTTGAAAGTAAATAGGGTTTAATGTATTCATGTAAATGGTTCAAGCTCTCAAGAATAGTAGTCATGCTACCTAGCCAAGTCATCAAAGATGTTAGCCAAATTGGCCTACATGCTTAGTTTAGAATGTGAAGCTAAGCAGAGTCCTGATTAAAGAGTAACCCAATATCACAAGGAGCATATAAACTTAAATAGGATATCACATAAATTTTTTAACCTTTTAAATAAGCTTAAAGTGCAAATTTAGTGATCTTAAGAAACCATACTATCATTAGGACATCATGCAAGAATGAGTGGAGAAAGTTGGTTATGCATTTAATAAGTTTACCTGGAGAGCCTCATAGGCCAAAAAATTACATGGACATGAATTCCTTAATGATAAGATCATCCTCTACAAATTTCATGTCTCAATGGATTCTCTATCTTGAGATATAAGCCTTCAAAGAAGAACAAGTAGATGAAGATGGTCATGTGAACATCAAAATTAAACCTCAACAATTAACCATTGGGGTTCAAAATGTGATGGACACATGGATGTCAATGAAAGTCATACATATGTAAAATGATGGGTATATGAACATCAAATTTAATCCATAGGAAATAGCTATTGGAGTTCAAAAATCCTAAGATGTTTGCATAGACATCAAATACAGACACACATACATCAAATTTAAACCTCATGAATTATCCATTTGAGTTTAAATGGTGGGTCCCAAGAAGATATATGGTGTTAATTCATTCATACATATAAGTCTAACAGTGTGAGTTAAAGTTAGAGTTAGAGGATCTAGATCAAAGTCTCATGTTTATTTTTACATCTATATCTAATGGTGTGAGTTAAAGTCAAGGAGTCAACGTATCTTTGGGACCAATAAGGAGAAGAAACTTTGGCACAAATGGATAGGTCTAAGTTGGAAATTGAAAACCAATAAACAAAGGGTAAATCCAAGAGCTTTTGGTAGAGGTCAATGAACTAGTTTTTGACCTATGCAAGTGAAGGTTTCAAAGAGCCATGCTGCCTAAAACTCGATCAACAACAGATGCAATCATATAGGAAAGATGGTTAAGGATAATGATATGTCACCATTAAAGTTAAGATAGGACCTATAGTTAATAATTTATAACATGTTGACCCTCCTATAATATTACTCCATTGATGTGTTCATTGCTCTTCTAGATTGAAGATCCTCATGTGTAGTAGCTTCTCAGCTCTCACATGGTTTAGAGGCAAAATAGGCCTTTTTGGGTGTAATATAGAGATAAGATACCTATGGCCATCCAAATTAGATGTGGCATGAATTTGTCAATTCCAAGATATGAGAAGTTTGTCTTCATCAATGTGTTAAGTAAAAGGTGGCATGGAGTTGCAAGGAGGAGACCTAATGGATAGATAAGGATAATGGGATTTAAATTTTGTTATAGAGCTTTTAAAGTTTGTTCTTTCTTGATAAGATCATGACTTAATAGCCTCAAATTGGTGTTAATCCAATAAAGCTTCCCCTCTCTTCTTCCCCTTTTATATATATGTCCCATCTTATTTCACATTATAATCCCACTGGAAGTTTTTAGATAAGAAACCTCTAAGATTTTTAGAGAAATAGACTCGTATGTTTTGGCTTGATTAGGCTATGTAAAAATTTGTACTGTAATAACTTTTGATGCAATAAAGACTAAATTCCATCATTTTTTCAAACTTAAATGAAGTGTGTTTTATGAATTTGTGTATTGTGGTAAAGTGAATATATGCTTTCCTTGCCTATGTCTAAGTTTTCTCACCTTCATTAAGTGCTTTATAGTCCTCATAGGTCATTTTAAGTGCAATATATAGTTTATTAATTAGCTTGGAAGTGGATATCTATCCTCTCATGCTAGTTTGATAGTTGGTTAATGCCTTATTATGAAATACTTATGTGAGACTTGTTGGTTTCTAGTTGTATACCTCATAAACCTGATCTTACATAATTAAAAGGAAAATGGAAGGCAATGATGAAAAACCCACTAGTATGTCATTGTAGTTGGGGAAGGGTTTGGCATCAAGATTATACTGAATGTAAAGAATGACTAAAAGGAACCTAAAAAGGGTATGGTTAGTTCCCTGCTACTTTTGGATCTCCTTAAACTAGGGTGAGAGGACCTATAGGGTAGATTGATCACATGGAGAGATTTTGAAATTCAATCTCCATGGGGATTTTTGGTACAAGGAAAAAATATGACCAGGGCATAACCAAGTTTACACACTTCACCTATGAAGGGTTGTCACACAAAATGTAAAAATGATCTAAGTCATATACAAGATACTAAAGATATATGGGAAAGAGATTTAAATCTTCATTCTATATAATCTTCAATAACAAGGGGTTGAATAAGAGACCGAAATGCTAAAATTTAAAGCACAAAATACAAATACATTTTAGATATGCAAGATCTTATGCATTTTAAAGGAAAATAACACTTATAGTATGTAATAGGGTGTATTATTTTTAGGGTATAACAAATTTGAAGATTAAAAATAAGAAAGGTGGAATGATGATCATTTCCAAATAGTAGGGTGTCTATAAGTATTTCATGACAATATTACTTAGCAAAGATGCATAAAAACTTCAAATGAATGATAATGGTAAATACCAAATGACCCCTAAGAGACTAGAACATATACAAAAACTAATATTTTAAATGCTTTTCCATGTTGAATCCATAAACCTAGGATAACATAATAAGTTATTCAATAGCCTATCCTAAAGTAATGCAGAAACAATTTATAATCTAAATCTATGCTCAAAATGACAATTAGTTGTGAACACAAACCCAAATATCCAATAAAAAATTCTTGCAAAACATGTCACTGTACTTCATCTATAGGAAACAATAAAGAACCATAAACATTTTCATTAACTTAAAAATAAATAGTAAAAACATCAACACTTCAAAATGATGCCATAGGGACAAGCATAGTGAGATTGCTCTTTTGACAAGTGAGACATAAACATGCTCTCAAATCTTGCTAATGGATTTATAGATACAAACACTTTAGTAAGGGAGATAAGATTTACACAAAATAATTGATCCCAAAAAATTATATAGAACCTAGACTTATGGGAAATGGACACCTAAAACAATGACCAACAACAACCTACACAATGGCTAACCAACCCCTTAAATAGAGGAAAAGCCCTCTATTTATACATTTTCATATCTGGATCTATGGGTTATAACTTTAAAAATTCTAAATAAAAATTATAAGTCCACCAAGATGCTTCTATCTATAAAATATTCCCTCATCATGCCTAAAATCTTCATCCATTGGTAATAAAAATTATTTCTCTAACTGCCTCTACAAAGAATGATGAAGATATACAATAAACTCTTTGCTCTCTTGGCTAGAAATATTTTCAAATGAACTAGAAGGATAATATTTATTGTGGAGGGAAAAAAAACTTTGTATTTATGTGGAACTACCTAAAAATGACCTGGACCACTTGCTTACACAACTAGAAACTCCTGGATAGCTGCCCTCCCTCTCATGCACACCATGGAACAACCTAATTTTGAAATGATTTCCTAGGAATATTTTGGATCCCTAGCCCTATGAATGATATTATCTAGAGTGACCCACCTTGTATTTGTAAACTTGCAATATCTCATTCATGGATGAACTTGGACAAGCACAATAATGAAAAAATGCAAAAAGGCTTAGGTCATTTTCAACTTTTCACCTTTTAGCTCCACCTTGTTTTTTAAATTTTTCATTTTTTTCTTTTTCACATCTAGACTTTTAGAGCTTCCTTCATATTTATTAATGAAAAAATGCATTAGTTTCAACTTTTGAATTACTTGGGTAAATCCTAGTTCCTCTCATAAATTTGCCATTTGAAAATTGTCAAGCTATTGTCAGTGGTGGAAGCCTTTGCTAATTTTATTACACATGGTCTAAAAATGTGTCATGCATGCCTACGTGGCATTTCCATGTGACTTATTTCATTAATATATTTTATTCACACTGAACTCAAACTCCCATATCTCCATACATGGTTAAACTTTGTTGAAATGTCCACAATTATCTTGCATCATTAGATCTGCTCATTTGAGCAATTTTGAATCATAGATCTATGTATGGGTCATTATGGTTGTGACACATGTCACTACCACATTCAGCCTAAACCCTTTGAAAAGTCCATCTTGGTTCACACTATTAGATTGGTGTGTATAGATTGATGCAAATCATCAATATTGATTCAAAACACCAAGCATTATTATTTGTCTACAAGTCTCATACCAAAATGGTGCCACTTGGTAGATTTACAAGCTCTTTGCATCCTAATTTTATCAGTCTTATTGGGTTAATGCACTCTTACCAAGTGGTGTTCTTGCATTCATTATAGGATTTGTTAAAAGGTCTTGACTTAATACATGTTATAGATCAGATTATGTATACTTGAACACATATCATCGATCTCTAGGAACGTGCTCAATATTTAGCTTGTGACCATGTATTGAATTTTCAATTGTGCCTTTGTATCATTAAATATTTTCACTTGGTCAAATGTGAATTAACAGATTTCAATCCATGAGATGGAGTGTTATTAAAAACTACCTATACTTATCCTTGAGGATGTGCCACTCGGCAACCCCATAGGATTCTTGTGTACCTTACGAGTAGTCTCTATTACTATAAGCACCATTTCACTACATGGTGACACCTCATGCTTCAATTTGGAAATAAATGGCTAATTCATATAGTTAAATTTGATGTTTACACAACCATCTTGGAACATCTAAATCTTAATGACTAGTTTTTGTGCCTTAATATTTATGTCCTCATGTCTGTAAAAAAAGGTCTACAAGACTGTTGTACCTGTAATTCAAGAAAATTTATTTGAGGATTTTTTACTTATCATTCCTACTCTAGGCCTTTTGTTCTTGACTTTACTCATCTGGGATTTTGTCTTTAGCATTCCTATCTCTGGAAAAATTATTTTGGGCCTTTTGTGTTATAAGAAATGTTTTAGGTATTTTTTTCTCAGCACTTATTCTCTTAGGTCCTTTTTTTATCAATATAATTGTTTCAGACATTTTGTTTAAAATAATTTCCCCAAAGAAATTAACCCTCACACTATTTCTGTAAAAATTAAGTCTTAGGAATTTTTTCATTATCGAGACAATTATTTTGAACATTTTGTTCGAAAAAATTTTCCCACAAAAATTAAACTTGGTATTTTTTCTAAATAAATTGAGCTTACACTTTTACCAAAAGAATTTGGACTTGACATTTTCTTCAAAACAAATGACTTTTACACTTTTGCCAAAGGAATGACTTTTGTCAGGATTTTTGTCATGGGTAAATGCCTAAAGGGTAAGTGTCCTTTGGAATTTTTTCCATGGACAAAAGTCCAAAACAAATAAGGACTTTAAATTTTTTTTAAAGGAAATGACCTTTATCAAGATTTTTGTGCAAGCAAAATTCCTGAAGGGCAAGTGTCCTTAGAATTTTTATCATGGATAAAAAGTATAAAACAAATAGGGACCTTACATTTTCCTAACATAATGTAATTATTTTAGACATTTTATCCCCTACAAAATGCTTGAAGGAAATAGACATTCAAAATTTTTTTTGTGTACAAAATGTTTGATGGAATTCATTCAGTTTTTTTGTATAAACATTTTAGCCAAAAAAAAAAAAGACCTTACACTTTTTATAAAACTTTGTAATTCTGTTGGGATTTTTGTCATGGATAATTTGCCTGATGAAAATAAGTCTTTGGACTTTTTGTCTGAGACAAAATCCCTGAAGACCTATTTCTTTTGGGCAAAGTGTTCACAAAAGAAACTTGAAAAATGCTAAGGGAAAGACACATACACCAAGTAAATACCAAATTAAGAATTATCTAATTTAAAATTAAATTGACCTTTGACATGAATATTTTAAAAGAATGAATTTAGCTAAGGACTTAGACATTTAAACTTGATAAGGGCCCAATTACTTCAGTGCAATTTTGGGCACTAAAAGGACTGATCATCTTTGGTCTTGAATGTGTCTTATAGTGTGTCTTGTGAAAAGTACAAGTGTTCCAATTATTTTTCATCACCTCATTTTATATTCTTTCATCTCTCTCTCTCCCCTTTTTCAAGAAATTATTAGTTTAGGTCTATTTTAGGTGATAGATCCAGAAGGAAGATGACCTTATCCAGAGGTTTGACCCAATTTTAGGTGACCCAAAACTGAGTGTCATTCCCATGTTCGACTAGATTTATGTAAGAGGACTTGAAAAATCTCCCTACTCAGCTAAGGTGTAATCTAGGACACCAAAAATTAGAGGTCATGGCATTTCAAATTGAATTCAACTTTGTGGGCTAATATGATCACCTATAAGAGATCAATAGTCAATTCTCCATACAATTTGGTATATTTTAAGGAAGAAATAATACTCATTTCTCTTGAATTTACTACTTTGTAACTAATGCATCAATTTGAGATTTTGGAGAATGGGCCAATGTAAATTAGATATGTTGACCTCATGGAGTTAGAAGAGACAAGACATCAATCCATGTTGGCCATGAAAGCCCATCAAGCATAAGTGAAGAGATATTTTGATAAAGGAGCTTCTTCAAGAGATTTAAAAGATAGATATTTGGTCCTTAAGTGGGATGAAGACAAATATAAGATAGGAAGGCATACAAATTTTGACTCTCTTTAGAGTGGTCCACACACACTCTCCAACTGTAAATTCCACAATGCCTTCCAAATTGCAAAGATGGATGGTGATGAGATTCCTATCCTAGTCAATGGAGTACATGTGGAACACTACCATTGAGGAAGATAAGTTCCCTACACATAGTTAATTAATATTGTTTTTCTCCAAGTGTTATTATAACACATTAGTTTATTCTATTTTGTCCCAAATAAGTTCTTTATTTGCATATTTACTTTGTTAGGTTAGTTTTCATTTCTTGTTTGTTTATTTCCCTATTTGGTGGAATTCATTGTCCTTGAAAGTCAATAGGGTTTATTTTAGTCATGTAAATGGTCTAAGTTATCAAGAATAGTAGGCATGATACCCAACCAATTTTCTAAAGATGTTGGCCAAAATTGACTTACATGCCTAGTTTAGAATGTGAAGTTGAGTAGAGTCCTAATTGAAGAGTGACACAATGTCACAAGGAGACTATAGACTTAAAGAGGAGATCACATAGAATTTAAAACACATTAAAACACTTTAAACAATATTAAATTTCAAATTTGGTGATCTTAAGAGACCAAACTATCATCAAGATGTCATACAGGAATGAGTGGAACAAGCTAGTTGTGCATTTAATAAGTTCACCTTAAGAGACTCATAGGCCAAAAAATTACATAGACATGAAGTTTTTCATGCCAAGATCATCCTCTACAAATTTTATGTCTCGATTAATTCTCTATCTTGAGATATAAGCCTTCAAAGGAGAACAATCAAATGAAGATGATTGCATGAACATCAAAATTAAGCCTCAATAATTAACCATTGGGGTTCAAAATGTGATGGTCACATGGATGTTAATTATGATCACATAGATTTCAAATGATGATAACATGGATCCCAAATTTAAACCATAATAAATAGCCATTAGAGTTTAAAAATCCTAAGATGTTTATGTAGACATCAAATATGGGCATGCAGATGTCAAATTTGGGCCTCATGAATTAAGCATTTGAGTTCAAATGGTGGGTCCTAGGTAGATCTACAATGCACATTCATTTATACATCTATATCTAATAGTGCGAGTTAAATTCAAAGAGTCAGAGGATCTAGATCAAAGGCTCACATTCATTCATACATCTAGATCTAATAGCATGAGTTAAATTCAAGAATTTAATGTCTCCTAGGGACCATTAAGGAGAAGATAGTTTGACATAAATAGATAGGTCTGAGTTGGCATTTGACAACCATAAAAAATTAAAAATCTAAAATATTTTAGTGGAGGTCGATGAATAAGTTTTTAACCCAATAAAATGAAGGTTTCAAAGAGCTATGTCAACATTAGAGCTTGATCAAAAAAATACAATCATATAGGAAAGATGGTCAAAGATAAATCTTTGTTGCCATTCAAGTTTAGATAGGACCTTTAGTTGATAATTTAGAACCTATTGACCTTGTTGCAGGATTACTCCATTGACATGTTCATTGCTCTTCCAAATTGAAGATCCTCATGTGTAGTAGCTTCTCGACTATCACATGGTTTATAGGCAAAATAGGCCTTTTTGGACCTAATACAGAGATCAGGTACCTATGGCCATCCAAAGCAGATGTGGCATGAATCTATTAGTTCTAAGATATGAAAAGTTTGTCATCATCAATAGATCAAGTAGAAGGTGGCATAGAGTTTTAAGGAGGAGACTTGGCGGATAAATAAGGACAATATGCATTCAATTCTATTACATATCTTTTAAAGTTTGTTCCTTCTTAATAAGATCACGAATCAATAGCCTTAAACTAGTGCTAATCCATCACAACTTCCCTTCTCTTCTTCCCCTTTTCTATATATGTTCCATCTTATTTCACATGTAAGCTCACTAGAATTTTTTAGATAAGAAATATCTAATATTTTTTTAGAGAAATACACTCTTATGCTTTGGCTTGCTCAAGCTATGCCAAAATTTGTACTATAATACCTTTTGATAAAATAAAGATTGAATTCCATCATTTTTTCAAATTGAATTGAAGTGTGTTCTATGAATTTATGTATTATGGTTAAGTGAATATATGCTTTCCTTGCCTATGTCTAAGTTTCCTCATCTTCATTAAGTGATTTGTAGTCCTCACAAGTCATTTTAGATGCAATATACAATTTATTATTTATCTTGGAAGTGGATATCTACCCTCTCATACTAGTTTGATAGTTGTTCAATGCCTTATTATGAAATACTTATGTGGGACTAATCATCTTTGGTCTTGAATGTGTCTTATAATGTGTCTTGTGAAAATTATAAGTGTTCCAATTACTAGTGCATCACCTCATTTTATATGATTTCATCTCTCTCTCCCATTTTCCAAGTAATTGTTAGTTTAAGTCTAGTTTAGGTGATAGATCAAGAATAAATCTGACCTTTTCCAAAGGTTTGACCCAAGTTTAGGTGACGCATAACCTAGGGTCATTCCCATGTTGGACTAGATTTGTGTAAGAGGACTTTAACAATCTCATTACTTAGCTAGGGTGGAATTTAGGACACCAACATTACCTAACAAAGTGATAGGGCCTAGTCATAACATGATACATAAGCATACTCCTATGAGGTTCTTAAAAAAATAGATGTGTCTACACCATCTCTAACCTATTATAAAGAGGAAAAATTCTACGATTAGGAATGATATATAATGAAACATGGGAAGATATATTAAAATAATGAAGTAAAGAGGAATGATAACAAATAATCTCATCATTACGAACTTGAACAAGACCTCCTAAAAATGGAGAATATAAGGTATAACCATCATCATAATCAAGTGTATGAATATCAATAACATAAATAGGGATGACATTGTCATTCCAATGAGGTGTGATGAATGGAATGTCAAATCCTAGTTAAGATAATGGGGATGTCATCACAAGGTGGTTTATGAAAATGAGGTTACAAAGAAGTAGCAAGTTGAGAGATGAAATGAGGTGAGAGATTGGAAGTTTTAATTTTGAGATTGATCTCATCAAGTTTATTGTCATAAAAATTTAAGAGGTTAGGGGGAATATTCCCAATGAGTTTGGGATGACTAGTTTAACCTTGAGTGGAATTGATGGGAAAGTTAAATCATTGAGACTCATGAAATGGAACACTTGATAATGGTTTAAGGGTAGAAATCTTGAATATACCCCTATTTTGGAATTATTCAAAATTTTAAGGATTGGTGTTACCTTGAATCATATAGATGGCTCCATTGTGAGGGAATTAACACACTAGCAAGTAGAAGAATCAACTACTCTCATACGATGAGTCCATGGCCTATTAAGGAGAATGTTGTAAGGTAGAGGAAATTTAAAAATCAGCACCTTTATATGAATGATCATAGGTGAGATGGTAATGTGAAGTCACACACAACCTAAAGGAGGCATTTTCCTTTGATCATAACCTTGACATGTGCTACATGTGGATTTGAGATTGCATTTAGAATATCTAAGGGTTTTGATAAAATTGAGAGAGGTAACACAAGTGATAGAACCCTCATCAATCAAGGCACACACTTGACCTAGATATCAATAATTTGGACACTAATTAATAGAGGAGGATCATTTGCATGAAGAAAAATCTCATAAAAAATAATTGATGTGATGGGAAATTTGAAGGAAATAAAGTGTTCATTATTTCATCAACATGTATGGACACATCTTTGTATTATTGTAATATGCTATCTTTAGATCCAAATAAGGTTCCTTCATGTCCTAATAAGGGAGGATGAGGGATGTTGATTCAAACAAATTTTTCATAAGATAATTATGATGATGTGGAGAGGTCCTAATAAGATCAAGAAATGGGATTTGGGATGGGAGATTAGTGAGTTCTTTGATATGACCCCACTCATTATAACCCATAAGAAGATTTTTAGAAACAGGTGCATAGGGTTGAAGGAGGTCCTTGGAAGGAGGAGTTGAAGTACATTGGAATTTATGTTGATAAGAGATAGAAAGTGTAATAAGAGGACACATTGGTAAATTATGTTGAGAAGATGAAGCAGTTGATGTAGGTTGGTTTTGAGAAGTGTTATAATAAGTGTTGCTAGAAGATTGAGTATCATTGGTATTAGGTAAAGAAGATGGAGGGATGGTATAAATATAATGGGAAGTGTTATCCATGGGAGGAATCAGAGTTGGTTCATAAAAACTTATAAGATCATCTTGACCCAACTCATTTAAGTGAGTTGGAGAAGAATCTTGGATAACATAAAATGTGTGGGATAGTGAAGGTGTGTAAATAGGTTGAGGATCAATGAAATTAACCACCCTTCACATATTAGTCATATTAACCACATTATCTTCTAGTCTTGGGTTAATAAGACTTTCTACATTATTGGTGGAAGGAGTGGGCTTGTCTTCATTATATTGGTGATTTGGAAGAGGATCTTTATAGATGGCCAAATGAGCATTAAATTGATTCAAAGCTTGATATTTAGTATTTGTTTCATGGGCTTTAAAAGTAATGCCATAGGCTTGTTGGAATTTTAAAATGATATAATCATGGTCAAAATTATAACCAAGAAGAAAATCCATATCTAAATTATGAATTTTCTTACAAGTTTCATGAGAATGACCCCAACTAGTGTGAAACCAAAAAAAAATATTAGGATCATACCAAGATGTCATAGGATGAGTTAGATCAAGTTCTCATGTAAGAGGACTAGGTAGATTTTTTAAAAATTCAATCGAGGATAAAGGTTTGTGAACATTGATGTTATTAGGTGAATATAAATGAGGATTCATGAATTATTGATAACAGGGAGCTGGTTCCAAAGATTGGTTAGGAACAACAACTTGAATAGTGTGAATGGTGTCATAAGCGGTCATTACACCATCATTGGTAACATGATGATGATTATTTTTTAATAATATATGAGTACTCACAAGAGGTTGGAATGGATCAAATTTATGCATAAGGAAATCTTGATGTTTAGCTTGGTCAATATCCTCCTCTAAGGTATGTGGAAAGAGAATTTGGACTTGAATTGCAACTTGGGAAAAAGATAATTGGTAAAGAGATGGAAAAGGTTATCATTGGCCATGTTATGTTCACATTTTTTAGAAAATATCTGAGAAATTTTAATAAAATCTTGGGTAGTTTCAGTTTCAAGTTGCTTACAATTGATAGAATGGGCCAAGGTATTTTCAGGAAGGTCACTAGTTTGGAACTCTTGGACTAGAGCATTGAATAAATATTCCAAAATAGTAATAGAATGAGTTTTAAGTTGGTTATTCCAATCTAAATCATCACCTGTGATATTATTTGATAATATCTTGGTAGGGGAAAAGGTATTTAATTTGACCCAGTATTTCTATAGATTTCTAAATGTTTTAGATGAAGAGTAGGATCAGTTGATCCATTATAAGTAATGGTAGGGGTGATACCTACTATATTGATACTAGAAATTTGATATGTAAGAGGCTCATTTTGAAGATGCTTGATTATCTTGTTAACAAGAAGAGGTTAAGGGATGATATTACCATGGTTATCCCAAAGAGGAGGTGGGGGAACATTTTCATTATGTGTGCCCTATGACATTTATTAAGGGTGGGTTTGAAGATGGATAAGGTGGTTTTGCATTTGCATCATTTGATGTGCATTGTTAGATTATAAAGCATTCATTTGATTAAGAGTTTGTAATAAAATTTAGTGGGTTGGAATTGCATTTTTGGCATTATTTTAAGTATTCAAATTGGAAGTAGTAGCTTGGGTACCACTTTGAGTGTTAGTATGAGCTTGAGAAGAGTTGTTGGAATGTGAGGCACTAGTGGCAAAATTTGCTTGTGTGGCAAAAGATGGAGTAGTAAATGGATGGGAAGAGGAAGCACTAGAAGCATGATTACCATGGGTATCAAATGATTCACTAGTGGAATAATTAAGGAGAGTGGGTCTTGGAAGAGGCCCAATAGATGTAGAACCTTCCATGTTAGTAGAGATACTAGGCATGGAGGTAGAGGAAGTCAAAGAAGAAGTCATGGCATGAGAATGGGAGGGAAGAGGTTGAGAAGAAAAGAGGATAGTATCCCCAAATCCATGTGATAATGTGGGAGGAAGTGAATGAGGCTCTTTGGCTTGGCCACTAATCATGAGATGGTAAGTGGTAGAAGGGTCCTGTCCTTGATGTTGAGGAAATTTAGAGATAAAGAAAAGAATTTTAGGGTATAATATAATTTGGGTTGATCTTCAAGTGAGAAGAGAGGATTATAAAGTGAAGAGTAATGAGGAGGGGTCCCATATTTTTTTGTGCAAGTGGCTATATGAAAATTACTCTCATCTATAATAGGAACCACCAACTACTTATGGGAGAACCTATGAGGGTTGGTAAAAATCATCATATACATTGAATTCAACTTGATGTTGTCTTCAAAAAAAAATTTCATGATAAGGGATAAGGATGAGATAATTAAAAGGTGATGAAAAAAAAGGAAATAGTAAGGGATAGATAAGAGTATAGAGTTGACTGGGTTGACCTAGTATTGAAAATAGGGTCTAAAAACTAAGAAAATAAGAATACATAGTTGATAGGGTCGACCTAGTTCTATAACCTAGGTAGAAAATAGGAAAAAAAAGATACAGAGTTGATAGGGTTGACCTAGTACTATGTTCTAAGGTTCATACAAGAATACTATGTCAATAGAGTCAACTCAATACTATAGGCAGGGGAAATAGATAGTCTATAAAAGACTATGTCAAATAGAATGATAGTGTATTAAAACAATAAGAATTTTTCAAGTTATTTTAAAAGCAAGAATTAAAAAGAAACACAAAATTAATTGGGTCAATGAGGATGATCCAATTGAGTTAAACAACATAAAACCTTGCACCAATGTTAGCCAATGCAAGTTTTTACAATACAAAATATAATTGAGCAAAGAGTAAGCAGTCCACTTGGAAAGTAAATGCTAACTAAGTGGTCATCCTAAATGTTGTTAGATTATTAGAACATGATTTTAAGTATGATAGGAAGTTTGGAAAAAATTAACAAACTAGAAAGTAATTTGTTGTCACTTGGATTTTCACCCTTTGAGGAGATGGCAAAGCTCTCCTCATCCAAATGGCACAATGGAAACATCTCTAGGCTTGCGAGTAGCCTAAGGATGAGGTAAATATCTAGATAGGGCTAGCTCCCTTTATGTACTACTTTGGATTGCAAATACAACTAAACTCGGGGGTGAAAAAGGAGAGATATATTTGAAAACAAACTATCCTAATGGAGGTGATACACCAAATATATTTATGACTTCTAACCATATGCATGTTACACTTAAAATCGAGGGACAAACTGAACATACACTTCTCTAATATTCATCTTCTAACATCAATGTTACATTGTGAGGCTATGGATGAATGTGAAAAGATAGGAGGAATACAAAAAGGCCTATGAGGTCAATAATGAATAGGATAACTTACTAATTCCTTGAAATTTCCTAGAATACTTCACACGCCCTATAAGAAGAAGCTTTCCAATTTTAAATAGATGATATAATGAGACAATCATTCTAAGGAAATAAGAGTTACCACTTATGAAAAATAAAATATTATAAATGAAAACACTAAGAATAGTGATGAAGAGGTAATAATCAGTAGTCTTATTGATCAAATGGTATAAAAATGAGCATGGATTCACCATACTCAGGTTGAGAACTCATTACAATGCCAAAATGGCTAGTTCTTATAAAAATAGAGAGAGAGAGAGAGAGAGAGAGAGAGAGAGAGAGAGAGAGAGAGAGAGAGAGAGAGAGAGAGAGAGAGAGAGAGAGAGAGAGAGAGAGAGAGAGAGAGAGAGAGAGAGAGAGAGAGAGAGAGAGAGAGAGAGAGAGAGAGAGAGATATGGTCACAAGGACATTTTTAAATATAAGAGAATTATTTAATCATTCATTATAAGAGGATATGGGGTGAACCATGAAAGGTTAGGAAGCCAAAGTATCCATACAAGTCATCAAACTTTTGTAAATTGACATAAAACTCCTCATTCTGGTTCAAAAAAACTACCTTCATGATTAGCCTTGTTTAAATGCCTCATAAATGACTAATACAAGTTATAATTATTAAAATTAATGGTAAGGATTCAAACATGCCTCTTCATGTATTGGTTATAGGTTTGGTCCTCTAGAATCATCTAAAAATGAACTATCATTATCTACAGTCTAGAAAACTCTTCCTTCATGCACCTTGTACACTTGGCTTCCAAAAAGACATTATTTTCTCATGAAAATCCATAGGAGGTAGTTTATGACACATTTAAATACCATCCATGGACTTATAGGCATCAGGAATGCTTTAAAATCACCTCACTGAAGATCTCAACCCTTCTCACTAGCTTGTCCACTATGCTAGTTTTGATTGGCTAAGATGAAGCACTTGGTTTGGACACTTATGAGTTTTTTATTAGAAATAAATTACCATAGGAATTTATAAAATTATAAATATTACCTCCAAAATTGATTTCATCCTTTGACTCCTTCTACAACCTAAAAAACACAAAAAATGGTCAAAAATACCTTATTTTGCTCCCTATCCATACAATTCCATATAGAAAAAAAAACATGGGATGGATATTTATTGAGTCCTATACAAGTTAAAATAGGTTTCATGGTCAAAATTTTCCATTATATTATCTTTCCAATTCTATTTTGATAATCTGGTCACTTGCAAGGGTTTTAGGTATGTTTGACCTTTTAAGGTTCATTCATAAAAAATAGACATCTAACTTGTAAAAAAATTACATAAACATGGAATTAAAGACCCATAATAACCTCCCATAACTCCTTTATCTTCCATTTCAAAGCATAAAAAAAGATATGAGCATCTAGACTTGCCCTATTGAGCTCTTTCTTCACTTTCCTACAGGTCTGAGTTCTCTTAGGGTCCAAAAATGGCTTCCTTTGAGTTTAATTTTCACCCTAACATATTTAACACATATTATTTAACCCCATAAACATTATTCAATGTGTTTGAGTGCATATCTCATGTTATAATGGTGAATGACCCCCCCATTTGGTCTTGGCCTGAACCTTGTTCCAATGGCTTGCCTATAACATTTGGTGTTCTAGACCTTCTTGTTGGTTTTATTTTCATAAAAAGAGATTTAACATATATATTTTTTCCTCATAAATATTTATTAACAATTTATAAATCATATTTAGGTCTATAAGTGTGAGTGACCCTTCCTTTAGGTACTAGGCCAAAACCTGCCTAGTAGGCCTACTTACAAACCTTGTAATCCAGAGCATTATGTTGGATTCCTTCCCTATGTGAAGTAATTATCATGTTATCCTGAGTGTGTTAAAATTTCAAAAATCTTCTTTAAGGTCTTACAAAACACCTGGATCATCCTATCACCACTTTATTCACAACCTATCAAAGTTTGCATTGAGGGGAGTGCCCTCTATCTAAGATGAAATAGATGGCACTCCTCTATTTTTTTTAAAAAAAAAGTGAAAATTTAATATTTGAATAATTTAAATAGTTATTAATGTTACTCTATACAAAATTTAAGATCTTTACAATATGATTTGACCCCCTAAACTTCCAAAAATCTAAGACATACTTGCCAAGTAAAGACTGTGTGCAGGTTATTTACCTTAGATTGTGCTATGCTTATTTGAGATCCTTATATTGTTAAAAATACATCATGATATTTTAATGAGAATTTGGTAAATTTTATGAAGGTTATTTTAACCTAAAAACACCCACTCAACCTCTTATTCCTTCCCTTCACTCCCTGATTGGGACAAGACTGAGTTTTCCCCTTTGATCATGTTTCCACTTGGAAATACCCTTATAGGTAGAGTTTTGTATGAACTAGGACTTCAATAAAATTATTTTAACCTTAATTTAAACAAAAATAGTCATTTTAACATGATAATACTCACTCATTAATTTTTTAATTGCACCAACACTTAGAAACCTCACCTCATACTACTCATCGCCAACATAGTCATTTATAGCTAGTTGTAGATGAATACATGAATTTTGGAAGGCCTATGAGGTATGTTATACATTTTTAGTAGATCATAAGGTCAACATGGATATGTATAATGTTTCCATAAGTTTACTTCCTCATTCTAACCTCCCTTATCTCTTCATAAGCACCTTGGATTCATGACTGAGACACTTCCTTAATAACCCCTATTGTAGGTTACTTTAGCTCATTTAGAATTGGTCAATGATGTGAAAGAATTCCCTTTAAAACCAATAATATATCATAATTTTTATTTATAGTTTCATAAAATTTAGTGATCTAAATAACACTTAAACCCTCATTCTAACTCACTTCTTGACTGTGTTACTCTTTGGAACCTTATTTGACTAAGAGACCCACCTTTTATTGATTCTTGTAGGTGTCTATTACATTAAATGAGTTTGGTTATGATTATTTAGGGACTACCTTGAATATAAAAATGTAAATATCATTTAATTATACCCCCAATCACTTTGAATCAGATAAAACACCCATCAAAACCTCATGCTTAGGTCATTGTTTACTTGTAGTTAGTTGATTGTATTTGCTTGCCTTGAAGGGTACCTGTAGGTATATTTATATATGTTTTAGGCCTTATTACATGATTCATGTTCTCCCTAAAACTCTCCAAATTATTAAATATCTATATCATAACTTATATTCCTATAGTAAGGCCTATCCTCAAGGCATTTAGATTCAAGCTCCATGGTAGTCTACATTCAACATGTAGGGTTACATAATAGGTAAAGGAAATCTGTAGGTGCCTATTAGATCTTAGGGAATCACCATTAAAATTTTAATAATGACATTTAGATCATGGATGGTTACTTTCACCCTTAACCCAAGATAATAATTCCAATACTTATGTCCACTTATGAATGGGGTGAGAGTTAAAGCTTGTTGTAGGTGACTATGCTTTATCCATTTTAATGAACTAGTTCATGCTTGGTTAGTAAAAACCATATTAAATTCTCCTCATTAATGAAATTCAAGTAAATTAGGTGTCACTTATTGTAAAAATGTATTACAACCTATATTTAATCATCAAATCCACCCAATAGGCCTATACTTGTTGTTAGTTCATTTTGTTGTAGACATCACTATGGGAAATCAGTGTTTTGAGGAGCAATTTGAGGGCTTAAGAAAACCACTCTCTTTGACTCAAAAAGCTATCTAATTTTTAAATTTTATATAACTATATATAATATTTAAAATAAATGTATTTTTAAGTCTTTTAACTAAATGGAATCATGCATAAGGACACCCAAAAAAGGGCTTGGACCTCTGTTTTGGCAATTTTGGCAATTTTTCCCAAAGTGTCACAAATTTGCTTGGAAGGTCTCCTTAAGGTTCCAATAGATTTAAATATTATAAAAATCCTAAAAAATTATTACCAAGCATGTTAAAACCTTCCAAACATTAGAATATGTTCAAAACACACATTTCATATTTCTCCAAGAAAAGGTAAATCATACAACTGTTGTAATTTACTAGCTCTTTTTAGCTATTGAAGTGAATATTTGGAGTTTGATTTGGAAATTAAAATAAATTAAAGACATCTATGGGAAATAATTCATCAATTCACTTCATTTTGAAAAAATAACACAAGAGAAAACACCAACAATTGGAAGAAATGACTGCAACTCCACTCTTTCACTCCTCCTTGCAAACTAAGTTGGTTGGCTCATCAAATCAACTCCTAATGTGAAAAAAAACATGTATAAAAAAATATATATAGTATTAAACATCATTTAGAACCAATATTAGTAACTAGATTGTATGGACCTACCCAAACAAGACTAAAACCTATAGGGCACATAGATAAGTAGGGAAAAAATACATTTAGCTTTATGAGGATGGTTCATGAAAAAAATTACACCATTATTTAAAATAATTATATGAAAATTAAGGTATATAATTTTAATACAACATACCCAAAGCATTTGATTTGAAACATCCTGAGCTATCCATACTAAGCACAAACTTGAAGGTCACTTCTACTTGCCAATAGGATTGAAAAAGGAGTATAATAGTTTTGGGCCAAAAATGGAACTTAAAGAGCAAAAAAAATGTGTAACTAAGATTTGGGAAGATGAATATACATACCATGATCTTTTCCCATGTGGTACACTTCCCAAGGAGATGTATAAGTGTCAAACTTCTTCTTTTCATCAAGAAAACTACCCCTTTTCTGAGGAACCTACCACTTTTTAGTTGGTTTCAATTTATTAAGACCTCTTAGGATATATGGGATGTGACATCATCTTTTGGGACCCTCACACTTCCAAATAAATGTGTACAAGTCATTAAATGCACCTTTTTTAACCCCAAAATGATTAAAAATGATATAAGGGCTAGAATAACTAATGACCAAGGCTAGTACAACATTAAGTGACATTAGTTAACATATAAAACACCTTGTGACATATGTATTGAACCCTTAAAATTATTAAAACTCAATTTTTTACCTAGGTATGCCCCAATTTAACCTAAAAGTCAAATTTGGTCAACAATCAATTGGGTCAATGAGGATGATCCAATTAAGGCACACAACACCAAACCTTGCACCAATGATGGCTAATGCAAGTTTTTATAATACAACAGAAAATTGATCAAAGAGTAAGCAATAAACTTGGAAAGTAAATGCTAACCAGGTTGTCATCCTAAATGTTAGATTATTAGAGTATGATTTTAAGTGTGATAGGAAGTTTGGCTAAGAGTAAAGAACTAGAAAGCAATCTATGGATGGTTTCAAGATGTTTAGGCTGAAAGGGATCTATGTTGGCAATGGTATTGGCTTGGTATTGGGGCCTATCCTCTCACTTGACACACTATAGTGATAAGGGTGTTGGGTGTTTTTCCAATATATACCATTAAACATGTGTTTATACTTGGCCATAAAAGCAAGTTGGCTTCCCCCTTCATGATGAAATCTAAGTAGGCCTTGCATAGACAATTATTTAAATGTGTTTTAAGATTATGTGATTTGGTAGTGTGTGCAAGAAAGATAAGAATAGTACAACTAAATGGTATATTAAAAAACCTCCTAATTAGACTATGTGATCTATTCTAAGCATGCAAACAACTAAAAGTAAAAGTGTGTAGTAATTACTAGCATATAAATGTTAATTCCATCTTTGAAACATAATACAATGTCAATTTAGATGATAGTGTATGCAGAGATTATAGATCAATATTGATAGTGTCGCCACTATATTACAAAAATAAGGATCTATCAAGAACTATGTCAACAGTGTCAACCTAGTCTTTTAGATAGAAGATAAAATATAGACATAGGTTGATAGAGTGGACCTAGTTTACTATATAAGGGTAGTTTTAAAAACTTAAAACTATGAAAATATAATTGTAATGAATAACATAAATGAAGGAGAAAGAGAGAAAAGAACCTTGGTGGGTTGGAAAATGCAAAGGAAAGTGAGATTTCTATTTAAGTTCTTTTATTTTTACTTGTAAATTTTACCAACTATGTTGACTCAGTCGACCTAATTCTATAGTTACCTATTTGATGAAACCTATGAATAATACTTTGCGATAGTCTCGACCTAGTATATTTTTTGGAAGTCTAGAAGTGTACTATGTTGATAGAGTCAATCTAGTAGCCTATCTAAAAGTGAAAACTTGTACAATGTCCACCTATTCAACCCAATAACCTATTTTTTATGAATACCTACACAAACAAAATAAAGTCTTATTGATGTGACTATGTGTTAAACCTGTGCACAAAAGTTAGAAACTATACCAACACTATCGACCTAGTATTGCAAATATATAAAAAATAATAAATAAAATGATAAAATAATGAAAAATATGAAATAAAACTTGTAAGGGTTAGAATCACATTGGGTTTACTAGAATGTATGCAATCAAAAATGCATCATGTCTATAAATCAATCCTAACTTGGAGAAGATAGATCATATTTACACTTTTGATTGGGGATAAATTAGCTAATCGATAACATTACCAATATGGGGATATGCTAGACCTAATTAGGGGATCTCTTATCACAATAAACCATATGAGGGAGGGTTTTAAAGCCTTTAATCAATAATAATCATGAAGCAACCCTAACTAAGCCCTTTGTTTTCATATTTCACTAAACTAATAATAAGTAAAGCAAATAAATCTAATTTAGTGCTCACTAAATCTTGTGTCACAAAGTGGGGGTAAGAAATAACAAAATTAAACATGTATAGAAGACATTTAATCATGTCAAGGTATACATAATCCTAATTCATGGAAGAGAAGTATAAATTCATATTTATCTACTCTTACAAAGGAGGAACAAAGTTAGGAATACTTACCTTTGAAGACAAACCCACCAAACCTCAATCTCTCCCTAAGCCAAGTTACTTTGTAAGATATTACTATGGTATGTACTGATGACAAGGATAAATCAGATCTAGGCTACATAACCTATCAATACATCTTAAAGTCTTATCCAAAAAATAAAATCCATATCTCTAAAGAAAGTATGAAACCCTAAGCTTGTTCCTCAAGTAGAATGGTGGATAAGCAGATGCAAAATAGCTATTACTTATTATTTTCCCTAAATAATGGTGAAATAATATTGTATAGATCGACAAATTTAACCTTAAGATCTTCTAAAAGTTTTAGTTGATAGGGTCGACCCAGTCTACCTAGTATAGTTATGGACAAAAATTCACTAGGTCATGGGTTAGGTTGACCAAGCACTGACTTAGACCCTAAATGAATTTTACCCAAAACAGTAGGGTCGACCTAGTTGACTTAGTATAGTAAACATTCAAAATGGTCTTAAGGCTAGGAAAAGGGGGACAAGAGGTGGGAAATGACTAAGGAGTGTATAATAGTGAAGAACAAACTTAGGGAAATGGTTTTCAAGAGATAAATGTGTAGATAACAAGTGGTAAAAGGGACAAAAATCATGTGAAGCACAAATATTCTACCCACCCCTTTCTTGATAAACTCCTTAAGGCATGAACTAAAAGAGATTGAGACTCAATAGGTTCTTGTAAGATAGAGAACATCAGCAAGTGATAAAAGTTTGAAAATATTATGTGTATATAGACATGACTTATTCAAATGTCCATAAAGAAAGAATTGACATATTGAAATGTTAAAGAGGAAAACAAAGGCATATGAGCCACAAATAATTGATAATATTCAAATTCTCAAATAAGAAAGATAATAACAAGGCAAGAAACTTAAGGAAGTGTATAAATTAAAGCATACAAAACTAACATAAACATATCATACTAGTATCTATATATATGTTAGAAAAAAAGTCATGTGTAAGTATATATATGAGCTCAAACATGATAATGTAAAGTGAAAAAATAATGTTATAACCTAAATATATCATGATCATAGAGGTAGATGCCCCAACAACTTGGTGATGTGATTAGAGGGAAATCCTAATATCTAAAAGTGCATAGATCATGTATTTGAGCATGGTTGAATCACACTCAAAAGATGTGTGAAACACATGTGTATATAGAAAATATTGGTATGCCATCTACGAACATGAAAATGACAAAATATATGCCAATAAGCTAATAGGATATGTAAATATTAAAAATATTTTTGGATTTTTATTGTTTTTTTAATTTTTTCGGTATTTTTTGAATATTTTAAAGGAAAAGACTATCCTATGATTGCATCCAAAGGAATATCATAAATATCACCCCACTACAAACCTGGTGTAATAAACTAGTGACATTGCCAAGGAGGATATATAGGTATAATATCTATCACTATAGTATATGTAATTATTTGTGTATGTAAAATAGGACTTTGTGGTTGTGAAGAAAAAATAATAGTAGGGGTTCATGTAACCCATAATTGAGTGATTTATGGTTTTTTGGAACAACAATAATGGGAACATGTTTAGGTAATCTAGATATCTGAATATGATGTATAGTAGATAAGGATTCTATGAAACCCAATATGGATCTTTGATGAAATGGTCTCTTAAGTATTGACCACCTGGTAAATGGGATTACCTATTGTTTACCCTTTTGTGAAAGATTAACCTTATGAGGGTTTATAATTAGCTATTTGGGTATAAATTTCTCTTATTTAAGAGGATGTTTATTTGGATTTTCAAAAATTATATTTTACCAAATTGGTATGGATGTATTCAACACACCCATGCACTATAGATGATATGGATAAAAGTGTATGTATCTAATGTCATCCTAATAACATATCAAAGACACCTATGAAAGGTATAACTAAGAAGGTATTAACCACATAGGCAAGACCCACTTGTAATGGTAAGTCAAACTCACCAAGAACCTATTGTGAGGTCCCATAAAATTCTCTAACTTATCTATTCAAAGGATGTAAATCATGATTTATATAACCTAAATCCATAAGTAATGTCATGATACAAACATTCTTTTTTGCACCAATGTTAATCATAAAACTATGTATAGGTTTGTGGTTAAGGTATGCTTGAATGAATAATAAATGAAGATCTAAGTCATCATCCCTAATCAAACTATCATCAAAAGTAATGGAGGGCCTCTGAACCATAGGAGGTGTATGCCACCTACAGGTACCAATAATCATATCCAATAGGTGCTCATGATGAGATGGAGGAGGGTGCACATTATATGCCATTTTCACTTTTATATATTTCTTTGAATGATCTTGTAAAGGATTGTTAAATTTTTTTGTTTGTGGTGGTCACTAGGTTGTGAACCTAATTCCTTTGGAGGACCATCAAATTTAATCCTTTAGCCATCGATGAGGTCTTTGATCTTATGATCCAAGGTAAAAAATCTATTCATAAAATTTCCAAGGCCTTGGTGATAGTCATAATAAGCATTCAAATCATACCCTTTGGATATAGGTCTACTCATATTAAATTCTATAGGATGAGTTAGAGATATAATATGTTACTCTAAAATTCATGAGAGTAATGAAGTGAGAGACTTAGTTAAGTGTGTAAATTATCTCCATGGTACATTAGATAAGACAAGATGATTAGGTTGTTGTGACACCACATTTACTATGGTGGTTGTTTCCTTTTTAGGATTAGGAGGTTTGACCTTATAACTTTATTTTATAGAAAACTTGGTATTAGATGTATATCTAGACAGTGTGTTTTCTACATACTTAAATTTATTCAATGAGATAAGTTTCATTTCATGATCATGAATAATGTGGAATAAGTCATTAAAATATTTGAAATTTTGAACACATTGGAATCATGTAAAGGAGTAATCAAAATTTGATTTAAAATATCTTGAAGCTCTTTATCTACCATAGGATTGGTCATTTTATCTAACATTATTTTGTACCTTAAGACATATTCATTGATAGGTTCATTGTTTGTTTTTTGAAATTTTTGTATAGGAAACCTTTTTGGTAATGTTAATAGAGAAGAATTGATCCACAAGGAGTTTAAAAGAGTTTATTGATTGAGTGGGTAAATCATATAACCACCTTAAAGCATATTATTTTAAGCTTCTTGGAAATAAATTGGTCAAAATTTTATCATTGGAATCATAATCAAGTCATGATACATAAAAATATCAAATATTCTATTTAGGATCACCCTTGCAATCATAAAATGTGAATTTAGGTGCAAAAAAAAATTAGTAATGGGTGTAAAGGTATTTTTGTGTAAGAATATTATGTAACTTATCTTGTGAATTAATATCATAAGGATATTTCATATAATTTTGTTTAATATTGGTAACCTTATTTTTAAAAAAAATTATAGTTTAGATAAAATCTTGTGCCTCATGGTCTTTTAAATTGGACATTCGAGAAGTCACCAAAGTAGGTTTACTCATAGGCTAGGTAGATATAGGCATTGAAACTAGTATTTGAGTTGAATCATTTAGGTTTACGATGTAAGATGTGGTAATAATAATTTTAGGGAGTAAAGGTTGAAATACATATCATGTGTCTCCACAATATGTATTGAGTGGTAACGTGCTCAAGGGGAGGGTTGTTGGTATATGGGGATGACCCATATCTTGAATATCATGATCAACATATGGACTTGCTTGTTCATCTACACTTTCTTATTTTTTAGTTTATAATATGGTTCTCAAGATTTCATTAATATCTTTAGGGTTTTGATTAATATGCTCACAAAATAATGCACTTACTTGTGATTTCTCGTGATCTATTTACTCATGTTCATTGGTTTCATTAGATTCATGGTTTTCATTATCATAAGCTTATTCTATGATAAACTTATCATTATATTTTTCATTTTTTACACTAGTATCATCATGATCCATATGATGAGGTCACTTATTGGATTTAAAAATCTTACGAAATATAATAAGAAGCTCAATGTGTTCAATAGACACACCTCCCCATCTAGGGATACACTTGTGTTTCATGCAAAATAATATAAGTAGGAAATAAAAAAGTACATCAATCTAAAACCCTAGCTGACTAAAACCCCTAAGAATTAAAAAAAATTGCATTTATATAAATCAAGTTCACTAGATGTTTAACTCTAAAATATAGATATAGGAAATTTAGGGTTAAAGGGGTAGAGATAGCCTAAGGCACAAGGATGGTAGACTATATACAAAGTAGGATAATTATTTACAAAATTAGATAGATCATATATTGAATTTGTTATGATAAGATGCTAAAAGATAAAAATTATAACTATGCTAAATGTTGTAATGATAATGATAACAAGATATGTAATTGGGACTGATATTAATATTTATTTCTATCTAGAATAGGTATAAAGTAGACTAGATATAGATTCTAAATCAATTCTTTGATTATAAAAATTATACCTCTATAGTCTTAGACACTTGTGTCGATGTAGGATGGTTGCATCAACACAATTATCTAAATTGGATGTAGGTGTCTATTATGGAATACCTTCTAAAATTGGATGCAACCACTTGGATGATTTTAGGTTCTATGTTGCCTTCACTCTTGTGAATTCAGATTTTAGTCATGGACCATCACTTCTTTTCAAATAGTAAAACCCTAGTTCTTCATATTCATAGTGGTTATTAGAAAAATGGTTAATGGGCACATGAGGCTAAGTTTCCCCAAAATTCCCTTTGTCAATAAGTGATACATAGATAATACTCTAAAGAGGCCCTTATACTTATGTAGTTCTCCCCTTTGTGTGGGATTTTGTGTGAATCATGTAATGTGCGATAAGTAAATATAAGAGTGACCTGGATTGTAACTTGGAAAATATAGATCTTGGGATACTCCATTATTTCAAGCTTGTAGATTATTGTCTATATGACTGATATAGAAATAGGATATATTAGGGAAGCTTTTCTCACTTGAGTACTTGATATAATGTTTTTGGTAAGATGCCTTGGTATTTTCTAGGTCTTTTTTAGGTTAGGAATGAATGAGGTTTGATCTTATATTTATACCAATCCATTTGGATAATATATTTAATTAAATAACTTGGGAAAACCATAGGAATATGTTTCATTTATAAATTAGAAGACTTTAGGGAACTACACACTTGTGTTAACATAGGTGTATGACTAGGATGCGTGTGCCTGGGTAGTTAGAAAATACGTGCATGTCCAAAAATTGCAAAGATAGAAGATAAGTAGGTTTATATCATTCTAGGTAAGATAAAAGCTCTGAGTCATCAACATAACATTTTTTGGACTAAGAGATAATTAATTAAGCACAAACAGATAGTGTACCCAAGCTTTTTGGTAGTGGGAAAGGTCTATAAGCTGAAGGTACATCAATGATATGTATTTCCTAAGTGTACAAGACTAAGGTGCTATATAATTCAAAAATAGTGTTCTTATCCAAAGTTTATATTTATACATCTTCATTATATTCTTGGACCAATAATAAGGCCTAAGTGAAGAGCATTTATATCACATTGCATATGATATAGTCACACACACATAATAGAGGGAGAAGTACATTAGCTTGAGGTCCATTTTAGGGATACATAGGTAGTGCTTAGTTACAAAAGGGTTTGTAAGTATAGCTTGATTATTCCCCTAATCCTAAATCCCACATTTTATATTTGATTTCTATTTGGTTTTTGTACAAACTTTGATAGGGATTTTTAGAAGCAAGATAAGGAAAAATATTTATCATGAGATGCAATATAATATATATAACAAGATAAAAAAATATCTAAATTTGGTGTTACACACTTTTATAATTTAAAAATTTAATCCACAATCAACATAGAAAAGACTACTCCATCAGGATAAGGGTGCATGTTGTAGTTGTCCAAATCCACTGGCTACATCCAAATCAGTCATATAGACATCCTTATATATTTAAGGACATCTTAGTTAGTGACACAATCAACCTTCATAATCTACAGGATAGTGTATTTAAATTACAGATAGATGATCAATCTATTTTTCATCTCTTTGATTAAAAACCTAGATATATATAATTGTTTACAAATAGATGCGTGTGAATGCTTCTTTACTTATAATATATTTTACTTAGTTTCTTTATCTAAATAATATTATATTCATTTTTCTAATCCCCAATTTTGATAAACACTTGAAAAAATACCTTTAGACTTGGCCTATGATTTCTAGAATAAATCATAACTTGAATTTGAAAGATTGGTGACCATTTTCTCTATGTCAAATAACTCATATAGAGAGTGATTGTGAGTTGTTAGGTGATGCCTTGAATGTCCTTGATGCGTTTATATAGAGTTATATTTGAAATGTTTTTGTTAACCTAATTTGATAAAAGTGCATGAGGGCTAACATGAAGTGTCTCAAATTTTAGAAGTAACCCTTAGAGCATGGGAAATGAGGCTACACTAGTGGACAAGGTTGAGTTGTGTCCCTATTTGACCTAATGCAATCTTATCCTAGAAGGCCAAAGACTATTATAAGTTAGATGATAGGAATATATAATTAGAAAAGGGATGTTTGAGTGATGTTTTTGTGAACATAGGATTGAAATAAGGGGAGATTAGTATCATTTTAGTGAATGAAATCAAAATAAAACAAAACACACTAAATGCTAACACCTTAAGCCTATCTCAAAGGGGGAGCTTAGTGAAGAAAAAAATAAACAAATCACAACTAAAGTGAAAAAAACACACATTCCTTACCTAACTTGATGTTCCAAGAGTTTTCTTCTATTGGCTTGCTTAGTTTGTGCTTCAAAAGGTCTATTGCAATGGAGCTTGACTATCCTCCACCTCCTCTTAGCACCATGTTTAGATTTGGCTTAGCTTGTGTGAAGCTTCTCTCAATATTTTAGAATTATAACACTAATTGTAATGGATTTTGGAATCATTTTTGCATTATAAATTTGCATTATCCAAACTTTTGAAGATATTCGAGCATAATAACTTTGCACCAAAAATAGCTTTAAAATGATGTTCATGGCCTCTCTATTTATAGATTTTAGAAAATGGCTAGAATCAACCTGAACCATCCATATCAAGATTGATATGTGTGGCTAAGGATTAATATAATTATGCAATTAAAATTGATAAATAGGCTCATCAATATTTTGGATAAAAGAGAAATTAAGAGGCATGGAGGGCATTGATGAGGCATGGGAGGCATGAATAATGATATTTGTGGTATTTATAGCCTATTGAGGTCTTCCCAAGAAATGAGGTCACCTAATGATGTAGATATTCAATTTTCATTTCCAAAAATAAGTATTAAACAAGTTTCCATGGAATTCTTAAGTAGGCTCTAATTTTGTTTAATTAGCTCTTAATTATGATTAAGCACTTTGTGCACAAATTACTCAAATTGATCATAATGACTTGTTATTGGTCCAAAGTTGATTGAATTAGAATTAGAAGTCAATGTTAGATGTATTGGAACCATATTACCATTTATGATGTTTCTAAAATAAAATAACAAAGGCATGTGTCTTGTGCAAGATATTTGATAGAAAAGAGCAATACAAAGCACCTAGGTGTAAAATTGGCATTTTGACTCGAAATGATCTGATCAAAGTTAGTTGGCCCATAAATTGAATTTCTATATTTAATGATACTTTAGCTAAAATAAACACTTGAATATGTCATATTCAAATGTTTTAGTGCATTTTTGTGTTTTTAGGCCAAATTATGCATTTTGGTAGAAAGTGGTCAAAACCCTGATTGGAGGTTATCGGTGGCTAGATTTAGGTGTCTATAGTTAGCTCCTATTTTGGAAGGTGTTACAAGATATAAACATAATAAGGTCTTATAAATGAATGAAAAGGTCTTGTATGTCTATAACTGTAATGATGATAAACTAGTTATATGATTCCCCCTTGAGGGAATAGTTGGCATAAGTAAGTCTGCAAATGGTCCCTCAAAAAGAAAGAAGTGAAACAAGGGGAATAAAGAAAGGAAAGATGATGGGGTGAAAACACAATGATATTGAAAAATTATTCAAAATCAATGAGAATTTAAATGGTATGGTGTACAATGGTTTGCCCAAAGGTGGTTATAAGAATTGTACTTCGATAATGGCAACATGGTATGATAACACAATAATTTTCCCAAAGGTGGTTATAATCATTGAGAAGATGGAACTACCCCAGTTAGGATAGACAAACAAGATAACAATGTGCCCATGTATGAGTGGAAAATGTAAAGTGGTGATAACATAATGATGTGCCCAAAGGTGGTTATAATCATTGAGAAATTTAGGTGGGATGGTATGCAATGATTTACCCATAAGTGATTATAATCATTGGACCTTGATTATGGAAAACATGAAAAAATTGGTCAAGGATGATGATAAATTAACACAAAGGGTAATGATGAATTGGAACAACCTACTAGTAGGGAGATTCTCATTTGAACTAATAAAGGTTGAAATTATTTCAAGGTTATTTACTCTATTTGGGATATGATTGGGACTGAATCAGGATGTCAGTACCAAAGAGATGTTGATGCCACCATTGTTGAATAGACTTTTTGAAGCTAAGGTTTGTTGTAGCACATGTCAGTAGGAATCATGGTATAACATCATGAGGACTGGGCCAAAATATTCATGAGGACCAACTCCTATAATCCAATATGTAGTAGAAAAAAATGCACCAATGATAGAAACCATGATGAAAATGTAAACATATAAATATGGATAGATTAAAGTGTGGGAAAGGAATCATCCAATGAACACACATAGACTAAATCAAGGCAATAATGTTGAAAAAAAATAAATAGGCACACAAATAAAATAATAAAGAAACAAACAAAGAAGCACTCAATAGAAACCATACAAACATTGCCCCTAAAAAATAGGTGACAACTTAACAAATGAATAAAATGGGGGAATAAAAGAAAAGGAAGGGGGTGTCCAAGTTATCTCCATATGTATTAGGCAAGTGGATGTTGCCTACATAGTTGCATGGATGTAATATCCAACAAAAAAAAATTAGGCCAAATGTAGTTCTCCCAGGGGATGGGAAGAAAATGATAAATGAGGAAAAAAATAGAGTGGATGTGATAGAAGAAGAGGAATGGTCTTGAAAAATGGAAAGTGCATGAGAGAAAAGGCCAAAAAGGATGGAGAAACTAAGTTATAAGTGGTTTTCTTGAAACTTAGTAAGGGTTCATAGAATATTTAAGGCAAATAAATGGTTTATGTTTTTAGTTTTTTCTAACGATTTTATAAATGTTTTTGGAATTTTGGAAGTATCTCAACTCAATCAAGAATGATGAGACACTAAATGGTTCAAACTCACAAAATGGTGAGAGAATTAAAACTTAAGTTTCTTGAAAAATAGTGAGAGTGTTACTTAGGTTACTCATAAAATGGTGAGAGCATTACTTAGTTTGCTCGTAAAATGGTGATAGCGATACTTAGGTTACTCACAAAATGGTGAGAGCGTATGGAAAAGAGGACTGAGGTGACCTCAAAATGAATTGAGCATGACATATATAGTCCTAAAATTACCTCAAGTCATAGTAATTACATCCACACAAAAGGTGGGGAAACACCAACTAGGTCCCAACAAGTTTTCAAATCCGGTAAATAACTAGTCAAATGAAAATAGTGATGGCAAGGTGATGTGGCAATGCATGGTAAACAAGTGTTGCCCCTAGTTTTCCCATAGGTAGTTATAACTAAGATAAAATTTAATAGGCTAATGATACTCATTTTCCCATAGGTGATTATAATTAGTAGCAAGACTAGTGAGACATTGATTTGCACATAGGTGGTTATAATCAGGCTCACATAAACAAACTTGACACAGGATGGAAAATGAAAGATATCTTACCAGATCAACTATCACACTACTTTCATAGATTGTTATTTTAAACACAAATTTGATAAGAGTTGAAACTTGATCAAAATCCCCTTATAAAAAGTGTGATAAGAACCAAAGTAACCAAGATCAAAATAGGATTGGGTAGGATGACTAAAAACATGCTTTGGTTTAGATAGGAATGTAATAGTTAGATGGCACAGTCTTGCTAAGGATAATAATGGGTTTTGATAGATTGGATAAAATGGTAAGAGGGTTGGTAGAAATTTGGATATAATTCCAAGAGGGTTTCCCCCAAGTGATGGGGTAAATGGAAGGATACGTGATAATGGCAAAAGGATATGTAACAATGGTAATGACATGGTAATGTGAAATGGTATGGTACATGTTTGGTTCTAGCCTGGGTATGGTTTTTTATTATATTGTTCCTATTAATGGGGAGATGCATTTACTAATCAATAAATGATACAAATATAATACTTGATCATGTTTATCCCACACCTCATTTGAATAGTTACTCTGTCAAGAACTGCTTACAAATTTGGATGTTGAGAATGCTTTTGTGATCTTTGTTGGTCATTTATTTGATTCCTTCAAGCATTGAGACAAGGTATATTTTTAGCCTCTATAGAGGAAAGTGCAATCATGGATGGAAAATAAGGAAAAATAATGAATGGTAGGTTTGACTGTGAAATGGAATGGTAGATGATAATGGAATGTGGAATGGTTGGGAAAAAAATGAAGATCAAGATGTTCAATAACATGTAATGTTGTTGATGCTAGATTTGACATAATTTTGGTTGTGGTGAGGCCAAAGACTTTTTCTCTCGATAGGGCCATCAAATTTTTCTATTGTTTGGGCCTAAGAGTAGCTTCCATTTGATTAGGTTATAGATATGAAGTTATTTTGATTTGATATTTGATTTTGTCTTCATCAAGTAGTGAATAAATTTTATGCTTAGTTATTGGTGTCTCAATGAGGCTTTCACCAATGAAGTTGTTTTTATTGTCCCATAGCACCTCTGAGAAGGTTTTAGTAATGAACATTGGCTTTTGACTTTGATTTTCTTCTAGCACTTCCAAAAAAGTTTCACTAGAAGATGCTGAGTTAAAAATTTGATTATATCCTAGCACCTCTAAAAAGGTTTCACTAGGAGAGTGTTCTTTTGATACATAAATTTTGTCTTAGCCTCCTTGCTCTTCTTTAACTGTTATGTCACCATGGATACATTTCAATAAAGTGTGATTCTATCAATCCCAATTGACACTTATGGGAGATAGAATGTCAATAATATGGCTATCTTGGTTGATGGTAGTGGCATGTGGAATGGTAGTAGAATGGGTGTTGGCATCACAATCCTTATAGAATATACTAGAAATTATGTCAATGCTGAAGTAATCATCCTCAAAAACTATATAAGGATCACAAATGTATTTAAATTGATCTATGAGGTATGCATAACCAATGTTGTAACAACCACAAACATATTTTTATTTTGAATTTGATTCTAACTCAAGGGACCTTGAATCTAATGTTGAGAATAATGTTAATATTGATTTTGATGCTAAATCTGATGTTGATCCAAGAATAAAACCTGAATCTAACTCTAATTCTTCATCTAATGGGTATTCTGTTACAATGATGTCTTGTTAAATGTTTGGTATTGGATAAGTAATGAATTATGATGGCATAATGGGCTCCACAAAGATTATTTTGTCAAAGTGAGACTCCTCCATAATGGGAAATAGGTTAAGAGACAGTTCCTTAAGGACTAGATTATTAAGGGGAGACTCTAAAAACATAGACATATAGTCAAGGTAATGATTTTCCCAAAGGCAATTACAATCTTTAATAAGTGACTCAGTAAAGACTAGCTCATTAGAGTGAGACTCCTTGACAATTGATATAGGATTAATAGGCAATTCATCATAGGTTGAATTATCACAAATGGTTGATTAAATAGAAACATCTCAGATTGGTTGGTTCTCTTACATTTGGTTTCCAATGATTTGGAAGATACCAGTTTTGAACATAGATTTATCTTCGAATGATTAGATAAATTAAGGTTTGGATGGGATTAGTAATGGAAGAGGAATATGCATACATGGATTATGATGTACTTGAAATTGCACATTTGGTTATGTGATATTCTAGTTTGGGTTGGCTGTGAAGGTTTGACTTGGAGGATTTTTTGGTTGGGATGGAGGGATATAACTATATTGTGCCTGCTGTGGTTGAAAAGGGACATGTTGTTGACTAATCAAACCTTGTTATTGAGTGGGAACTTGTGGACTAAGACCATATCTCTAATCTTATGGCACATTTTGAACCGATTTTTGTCTATTAGGTACTTGATAAACATGGGAGCCTCTTTGTTGCATGAATCCTTATTGGAAAGTGAAAGCATGTTGAAGATTCAACATCTGTCATCAACCAATATTTACACGTTATTATCTAGTCATCATTTGGTTTTAGATTGGTACACTAGTCTATGATTGAAGAGGTATATTTTCCACTACCTAATGAGGTGGAACATTAGTTACCCCTTGTTAAGGTGGAAATATATTTGGCCTCTATTGCATTAGTACATTAGATTGTGCTTGTTATTATGGAATACTACTCATCACTTGTTGAGTAGGAGTAGGATTCATCACATTTGGATGTTGAGGCATGACATTGGTTGTTGGTTGACTACCTAATCCTATTGGTTGCACACTTGATGAAGTAGTTGGTTGAGGTTGGAAAGTCTTCATCAAAGGAGGCTTGGCTATCTCCTCTTCTCCTTGGCACCTTATGGCTTTGGCTTAACTTGGCTCAATATTTGGACATTATAACACTAATTTTCATGAAGGGAATCAATTTAGCATTATGTATTTGTCATGTAAGATCTTTTGAAGATATTTGAGCATAATAACTTTGCACCAAAAAATAACTTAAAAATGATGTTCATGGCCTCTCTATTTATAGATTTTGGAAAATGGCTAGAATCAACCTAAACCATCCATTTCAAGATTGAGATGTGTGGTTGAGGATTAATACAATTATGCAATTAAAATTGATAAATAGTCTCATAAATATTTTGGATAAAGGAACAATAAGAGGAATGGAGGGCATTGATGAGGCATGGGAGGCATGAATCCTAAATTTGTGGTATTTATAGCCTAGGGATGTCTTCCCAAGAAATGAAGTCACTTGATGATGCAAATATTCAATATTCATTTCCAAAAATAAGTATTCAACAAGTTTCAATGGAATTATTAATTAGGCTCTAATTTTTTTAAATTAGCTCTTAAGCATGATTAAGTACTTTGTGCACCATCAAAATGTTTTTTTATTGGTCCAAAATTTGACTGGATTGGAATTAGAAGTCAATGTCAGATGAATTGGAATCATATTACCATTTAGGATGTTTATAAGAGAAAATAACAAAGGCATGTGTCTTGTGTAAGATATTTGATATAAAAGAGCAATCCAGAGCACCTAAGTGCAAAATTGGCATTTTGACTCGAAATGATCTGATCAAAGTTAGTTGGCCCATAAATTACATTGACTCTTTTAATGATAACATAGCCAAAATAGGCACTTTAATATGTCATATTTGAATCTTTTAATTCATTTTTGTGTTCTTAGTCCAAATTGTGCATTTTGGCAAAAATTCGTCAAAACCTTGATTAAAGGTTATCGATGGCCAGATTTAGGTGTCTATAGTTTTTAGTAGTTACAAGACAATGAGTAGAATAGTGAATAAACTTATATATATTCCAAGTTAATTGAATGTAAAACAGGTCAAGTAATGTAAGGATTTTAAGATTGAACATTTTCAAGCACTTAATGGTTAAATTTTAGTGTCTACATGTGTTTTATACTCTCCATATCCATGCTTCAAGTGTTTACTCCATGTTTGGTCATATAATTGACTTTATTTCATTATGATTGATGTGTTTTCATTGATTTAGGTGATTATTACATTTTTGGTGTGTATGGCATGTTTACTATGTGTTTGATATACATTTATTATCTTATGCATTTTCCATGTGCTTTGTGTGCTTACAATGTATAAAGTGTTTTATATGAGACTTTATGTCACATGTTTCATGTTCTAGTTCTTATCATTAGGTGTTTATTGTGTTTTATGGTGTCATGATATATATCATACACAATTATTTTATCACTTGATATGTTTCCATTATTTATATCATGCATATATTAAGAAAAACAACACATACTTATTCTTTCCATTATTAAATATTATGATACCGATACTAAATTTCTTACATCTTATGACCACATGGGGCATCTCTTTGATATTACACTACTCAAATTTTCACTAAGTGTGGAAAATTATTCCTACTCTTATATTGATCATATTCTAGGTCTGCATGTGAAAAATTATTTATAACATGCATGCTTCTAAGATTACATCTTTATAATTGGTTTTATATCTTACACATGATATGCATAATTCATTTATTTTAAGATATGTAATTCAGAATTTCATCTCATATCTTAATATGGGGGTAAATGTCATACTCATCATATTTAGATACATGTTATTAGGGCATGTGCATTACCATATTTAGTATGATGATTTTTTAAGCTTGTGAGTGATAGGGTGCCTAAATATAATTTTAAATACTTTATATTTTATTTAGATGTGAAGGAACATATATAATAAGACTATATAACTCTATGAAACTTGATTTTATAGTATATATATTTAAGATTATACTTATGATTGTATTCAACTCCATTTAGAGTATTACCCATAATTTTGGTTTAGATATATTTTTGTCATGAAAAATTATATTTATAATTATATCCAAGATTGAGAATAAGTTTAGAATAACTTGGTTTTATATGGGTACTATAGACATATTGTATGTGAATTAGGTATATGGTTTTAGTTTTCTAGATTTTATTAGATTATTATTATTGGCACTCACCCATGTGTTAGTAGAAAAATAAATAATGTATCTACAAGGATCACAAGCACATTTAAGTTTTATTTAGAATATTCCAAGGCATAAAATATTGTATCCATACCATGTATTCTTTACTTTGAAATGTATGTTCACACACATCAAAGTGGGGAAAATGATGACACCTAAAAATTTATCGTAGGCATTTATTAGTTAATAGATTGCATATTTCTAAGGTACTTGTGCATTTTTAGTTATTGATCCAAATTAGGTCTTATTGACATGTTTTTTGAGTCGCTACTTTGTCTTTCTTCTCTCCTTGATATTTCATGGTATTTTGGCTATCTTTCCAAACCACATACTTAAAATTTTAGGGGTTTTTGTGGTCCTTATTTGATAGGTTACATCTATGGTTGTGGTCTCATATTTTTAAATTGTTATGATCATTTTATGTTAGTTTTCACACCATTATGGTCTTAATTTTAATTCAAGTCACTCTCTCTCTCTCTCTCTCTCTCTCTCTCTCTCTCTCTCTCTCTCTCTCACACACACACACACACACACACACACACACACACACACACACACACACACACACACACACACCCACCCACACACATTCATCTTATTGCATTTAGGCATCAAGATATCATCTTAAAAAATATAAAAATTGAAAATAATTATTTTTTATTAATAATAATATATTTAGTATTTAAAATCATTTAGAGAAATCAAGCAATTATTATAATATTAATTGTATCACTGAAGTTCATGTACCTGACACATTGCATTACATTGGTTTTCCAGGTTGATGATTTACTAAAATTATTAGAGTATCATTTTTGATATTTTACATTTTTGGGGGGCCTAAAAACATCAAGATAACTTAAATATTATTTAATATAACACCCAAAAAATACATTATTTTCCTTACTATTTATAGATATAACTACCTAATTAGGGCAAGGAGAAGAACTATAGTTTCTTAGTGATTGGAGTGAATTTTTAGAAAAATGATCAAGGTTTGTAAAGCCATGGATCTAAAAACATAGTTTTTAAAATATTGTTTTTCTACCTGAGGTTTACCATAAATGTCAAGTGTTCAATTTGGATATCCCAAAAACCTCAAGTTTATAGTTTAGACAAGTTCCATACATTACGAGTTTTGAGGGTTCTCATTGTCTAACCTTGTTTTCATGATTATAATTTGACAATTTTCACATAATATATATATATATAAGAGTATCTAAAAAATAATATATGTCCAAAATAGACAAAAATACAAAATAATCAATAGTCAATGATAATTAAAAACAACCATAAAATACAACACACTAAAAAAGCACAACACTATAAAAATAACTAGATACCTTAATAGATATCCATAATCAGGTCCTTGTCACCTTTTCCATCATGTTTATGTCCTTTATAATATCCCTTATGTCCCTTACTATCCACCACCAAATCAATTTTATTCAAGGTTATAGATTTAGGTCCGTTTGTGTTTTTAGTAACTATCTTTGGTCCAAAAGGTACATCAACACTGTTAGTATGTTATTCACCATCCTATAATTTATCTACCCTTATCTTCATATTGAGCTCACACCTTGCAACAGTAGTTAGTATGTTGGCAATTTATTAAATAACATTCTCCACACATTCAATAAAGTCCTCACCATGACCATGTTTAGGTAGAGAAATGCCAACAAGAGATTAAGCAAGAGATAAGGTATAATTTTAATATTCCTCCTCTCTCATCATAACATTGACATGTGAATCTAGAGAATTCTATTATCAATCAACCATTTGATTTTGATTGTTCCCAATTATTTTAAGTGTAGCATAAATTGCATCAATTATAGTGTTAGTCCTCTCTAAAATTCTTTTTCCTACATAGGATCACTATAAATAGCTTATGATTTAAATCATCACACTATTGAACATATGATTCCATTATTAAATCCCACTCTTATTATAAAATATCCAAATCAATTACCTCAACATGAAATTATTTCCAATCATAAGCTAGATTGAACTTGGGGATTCCACTAGTGTGAATAAAGTATTTACAAAAAATATTCATCATCCTAGTCCTTAAAATTCACATGGGAAAATGTGAAGAATGATTTCCCTTGTTAATTCAATAATCCTTATAGATTTCCATTGAAAAATATCATTATTTCTTTCTCTCCAAATAAATCTCAAGATTTCAGTAGACAGAAGTAACCATAATTTATAAAAATACAAAGGCATTTTTTTATTGGTATAAATGAAACCAAAGAAAACATTAGGCTAAATGATATATTAACTAAGACATTTAGATCAAGCATTAAGATAAATTTTCCACATAAAAAAATCACAGGGACAAGAAAAAAAATAATTGCTCAATAATATATTCTTCCATACCATACCCATTATTATTACTGACCATATGAACAAGTTTGTGGTGAATAAAAAACCACATAAAGTAAGATGTTTTGGGCTCAATACAAGAAACCCAAATGAAAACAAACCTATCCTTCCACTTATGAAAGGGATCAAACATATATTATTTTCTATTAAGACTTTAATTACATCTCTTGAGAGAAAAAAATCTTATATCTCTATTTTATAACAAATATTTCAATTAATGGGGCTCCCTTAATCTATCTAAAATACCCCAAAAAGTATCCATAATGTTTAATAAAAACACCAATAGAAGGTGGTTTGAGATCTTTCATCAATATGGTAAAATTTATAAGAAAAGAGTTAGGCCACCTGAACTTAGCCTTACATTCCACCCAACATAACTATTTTCCATTAGAAAACACATAATGAAAATTTTTAACACCTTTAGAAAATAAGGTAGTGTCAAAACATCCTATAAGATTGTAAAGATTAGTATTATTGTAAGAAAAACTATAACATAGAGATATAAAAACATGGAATATTGTGCAAAACCAATGAAATATGTGTTTTATAACCACCAAATTTTTTACCTCCTCCCAATCTTTTCATAGAGAACCAAATATAGGAGAGTCAATTTCCTTAACAAAAATTGACCAAATATAAGGTCAATAATGTGAAGCCCCATCCACTAAGCTTTTCCCTTAGGAAACCCATTGAGAGTATTGTTTATGAATATAAATTTCCAAGTATCATTACCATTGAAATATGTGAGAATCCAATTCATATCAATATGAATTCATTGTATTCTCAAATTATTAATGCCAAAATCCCCAAGAGCTTTAGGCTTACAACACACACCCAAAGTTACCACATGTATTTTATTAATCCCATTTCCATTTGACCATAGAATGTATCTAACCATTTTATGATTTTTTCAAAAGTGAAAATTATAAAAATAATAATAAGAGGTGAAGTAAAATTTAAAATAAGACATCAATTTTGGGCATATCTGAATTATCCTTAGGAGAGAGAACATATGACCTTGCCACTTATTAACCTTTTTATCATTTCTTTCAATAGAATAAGTTGAGATGTACTTAAAAAAGGGATAAAATAGAATTGAATACCAAACTATGGGAAATATTATAGAGGCCACTCCAAGCCCACCTTATTTTCACAAACCAATCTAGAGAGGAATCCTCCTAGTCAAGCATTAAAAACTTATGCATAAAATTTTTAGAGCTAGAAGCACTGCAAAAAGTTCCCAACTTTTTAAAGAAAAAGTTATCCTTTTCAAGAATATGAAATAAAGTAATTTAATAATAAAAATTAACATCAATAAGTTCATCATCATTAGGTATCCTAATATATTTAACATGATAACCAATGTAAGCATCTATTAGACACAATTGTCCCTTAGCCCATACCTTATTTATCATTATTGTTGAAACCATTCATTTCCTCAGGTCTGTTAGCCCATCCATTTTTTTCATAATTATTGAAGCCATTCATTTAATTATTATGTATGATTACATTAGTTCTAATTTTAAGGTTATTAGGATACATAATGATGATAAAATGATCAATCTTAATTTTTCTAATGACGTTACTCTATTTCCTAATATTGAAAAGGACATTTTTTATAAAAAATGTCATTTTTAGGAATAGGAAATAAAGTAGATTCATTAAAAAAATTAACATCAATAAGTTCATAATAATTTGGTAGCCTAATACCATTAACATGAGAGAAAATGTAAGCATTTATAATGAGGAAATGAATAACTTCAACAAGAATAAAAATTAAGGTAGGGGGTAAGGGACAACCATGTATAATAGATGTTGAAATTATTTTTACATGCATTAGGAAACTCTAATAATGGATAATTATGAGGATATATGTGTGAGATAAAAATAATCATGCCAAGAAATATTTCAATTCATTTAATAATTATGATGCACAATAAGAAGGATGCCATGAAATAATAATGATGCATTAGGTTATAAGAAACACAATTTTTGGTAAATAAAGACAAGATGGAAGAAAGAAAATATGGATTAAGGAAATACATATACAACAATTAGAAAGCATAAAGATAGATATCATGTGGATGATTAGGAATCAATACAAGTTGGGCACCATATGCACAAGCATTATACATGTGTAATTACAATTAACATCATTAGATAGGTGGAGTTGATTAAACACTAGCTATCAAGGATTGAGGGGGTCCTAGAAACATATAAATATACCTTTAGCCTCTCATTTGAAAACCATAGATTTTTAATATATTTTATAAGGGTTGGGAATGGAATTATCCTTTAGAGGATATTATACATGTTGAATATGTTACTATTACCCTTTATTTAGGATAATCTATTTATCCTAAGTTTCCTTTATGTGTGTAGAATTTTTATTTATGTGAATTATAAATTCACATAAATCCAAATTTCATGATATGTCATCCACCTCTTTATTCCCTTTGAGGTTTTGGGAGTTACTTGCATAAATAATTCCTTCCCCAACTTGGCACACAATTCCCTACACCCTCTATGGGAATAGGCCACAAGTGGCACACACAAAGGAGGCTTGTAAGCCAATCATGGGTTTCCTTATAAATCTAATTATTTTCTTCATACTCTATAAAAGAGCCTTCCTCTCCTCATTTACTCACCATAAACTTGAAGTTATCTCTCTTCTTCTATAATTTATCTTGCTTATCAAAGTTTTAATTGTGGATATTTTGGTGACAGGCCTTCTTATAGTCACGTGAGTTTTTCTATGATATGTTTGATTTATAACTTTAAAACTCGTCTCATTTATGGTTTGCACATTGAGAGGTATTATTATTTCTTGATTTCATTAATTTATATATTTTTCAATGTCATTGATAAATATTTTTGGTATAATTCCTTCATGGTATCAGAGCTACGTTCATATTTTGACATCATTTTGGAGAGTGTGCAGGTTTTGTATTTTTTTGCATGGGTTCAACCCTTGAGATTTTGTCAAATCCATTTTTATTTCTCTTTTTCTTTATTTTTAATGCTAACCAATAGTTACAGGTCACTCTTAAAGATCATTTATTCACTCTTCAACTGGTTTTTGGCAAAAATTGTTTAGGAAAGTGCTTATACTCCTTTCTTCCATTCATATTTTTATGCCAAATACCCATTTTTTAAAAAAAGAAAGAAAAATTGCATTCTATTCTGCATTTTTATTTCTCAATTCATTGGTTATTAATTTGGAGGAACATTTCTTCTCTATTTTCAATCTCTCATAAATTTTATTGGTTTTTTTAAGACAGTTGCTTAATTTTTTTACTCTATCATTCTTTTTCTCTCTCTACCCAGTCATTCCATCAACGTTCTTTGGTTTTATTTTCTCAAAGTTTCTTCTTTACCTCACTGCATTTTTTATGGTTTGTTATTTTTTCTCAAATATTTTTTATTTTTTTCCCTCTTAGCATCTAGCTTGACTTGCCTTGCCTACTTTTTTCCTTTCCTTAGTTTTTTTGGTGCTTCCTTTTTATTTATCTCCTTAATGCATGTCTAGGTTTGGTTCACCTACATGTGGCATTTATCTTCACATTAATTTAGCTAGATCTACTTTCCTCCATTATTTTCATGTATGTGCATCACTGTTCACTTTTTGTTTTTTTTGTTGTGTTTATGTTTTTTTTTTGCCTTTTTTGCCTTGCATTTTAGTCTAATTGGCATCTAATTATCACTCATAGTGCTTCCACCTAGTCTACTTGATAATGGATGTTAGTCCTCTATGCCATTGTTTTTTTTAAAATCTTCTATTCATCCTTTCTCATTTCATAAATCTTATTTGCATTAACCTCAACAATTCATAAAACTTTTAAAATCTAATTTCATTTTTGGTTTAAAAAAAATCAAACCAATCTACCCTTCTTTATTCATTGGAATATCAATTTTTTTAGGTTTTCATATATTTCAAAAAAAAAACATAAAGTTTTAATAGTTTTCTATTAAATTCACATTTTATTTATCAAAATTCTTCCCTTTTTAGTTAAAGTATGATGTGAACTTATAATAAATTTAACTAATGCATTTATGCATGTTCCTTTAATCCTTTTGGGTACTTAACCAAAATATGTTGTTTACTTCCTTGTAGTTATTTACAAAGTTCTTTCTCAAATAGGTTTAAATTCATATACTTTTTTTCACTCATTTCATTTATATTGGTGTTTTGGTTTGGGCTTAAAAATTACAAGTTAACATTTTTTACATTAAGAAATTTTTTGGGGGTTAAGTTCTATACTTGTAATTTAATTTTTTTCCACAACCATTGTAATAATCATTTCCATTACAATGTTTATGCTTAATTTCCATAATTTATGCACTTTTATCCATCTTATAGTTTAAAAACTATTATGTTTTTTGTGAAATTATTAAAATGTTTAGGCTCTCATTTCCTCCTTGTCACATTTTTTTGCACTTTGACATAGTATATTTTTTTGTCCTTTTTGTCCCTCCTCCATGCCTCCTCAATTTTAAGTGATCTTTCCTAATTATTTGATTTTTGAAATTGGGTGAGACTTTGAGGCACAATGACTCAATTTTTATCCAAATTTAAACTCAAGTCCACTAATTATCATTTATGGAAATCACATATGTAATACATATTCACTTTTAAACACTTGGTGCTCATAGTAGATGGTAAAAACCCCAAACCCAATGAAAATACTACTACTACTAAAGTTCAAGAAAATGGCAAGCAAAAAATGAAGAGGCCTTAGGTTTTATTGGAATGGACATGACCCCTAAATTTCATGTGCACATTGATGGTTGTACTCTTGCATCTAAATCTTGGTCTATATTTCAATCTATTTATGATGTTGTGAATAATCTAGGAAAATTCAAGATCAACTATCTAATTTAAAGTATAATGACTTCAAAACTATAGATGATTTCTTAACTAAATTTCATTCTTTACATTATTAGCTAACTAGTTTAGGCATTAAAATTTATGATTTGAATTTAATTCACATTATCATGAAAAAATGTTTGCCTTGACCTTTTCAATAGTTTATTACAAATGTTCACTCATAACTAGGTTTTCCTATTTTATCTTCTTAGTTGATGTTTGATTTATTTTGTACTTTATTGCATCAAGAAAAATAGAAGTCAATTTAATTTGGTAGTGTTAATACTAATGAACAAGCTTTTATTTCTAAACACCACCATAATAATAAAAAATAAAATTTTAAGTCTAATAACACACATGACAAAAAAGATAAAAAATCTATAAGAAAGCCTAAGAAAAAGTTAGAGTGTAATTATTGTGATAAAAATATGCATGATGAAGATCATTATTTTAAAAATAAACATGATATTAAAAATGGAAAGCTTAAGGTCAAAGACAATTCTACCACTAGTAACACTAAGACTCAAAATAAATAGAATTATAGTGCTAGAGCTAATTTTACTTGTGATTTGCATGCTTCTCCTCTTGAATGGATTGTTGATTCTAGTGCTACTGAACATATGACATATAATGATATTATATATACTTATTTATAACTAGATCTTTATAACAATTATTTAAGTCTTTTAAATCATGATTCTTTCAATGTTGAAGACATAGGAACTATTAAAATATTTGATGGTGAATTTCATGATGTCTTACTTATACATGATTTAAAATTGAATTTACTTTTTATTCCTAAATTATAAAACTAAGACTTAAAGTAGAATTCTCTAATGACACTTGTTATGTTAAATCTATCAATCAAGATTTTTAAGTAGTTACTATTACTTTTTTGGGCAATGATAACTTGTTCAAGTTTATTAGATTCTTTTTTTCTTCCTCTACCCATGCTTTTATTGCTTCTATTTATGTTGACTTGTGTCATGAAATATTAGGACATATTAATTACCAAAGTATTTCACTCATGCATAAACTCAATATGGTGTACGGTTTTCTTGAAATTCCTCCCACTGATTCTATTTATAGTGGTTGTATGGTTGGTAAAATTCATAGAAAATCTTTTCCTAAGAATCAATCTTGGCATGCTAAAGAAAAAATTCATAAAATTCACAATGATATCATAGGACCTATGCAAAATCCTTACATTAATGGTGAAAATAATGCTTTAACCTTTGTTGACAATTTTACTAGAAGAGTGTATATTTAATTCTTGAAAACTAAATACCATGTTTTAGATACCTCATTGAGTGTCATGCCTTTGTTGAAAATAAATATAGTTGTTTTTAAAGCATATTATGGACTGAAAAAGGAACTAAATATGTTAACAATGATTTTATTTTATACTATAATAAACATGGTATTAAACATGAGAAAACTATTTCTTACACACCTGAGTAAAATGGTGTTGTCGAACATAAACATAGGAGTATCACTAAAATGTCTAGGTGTATGTTGCATGCTAAAAATATGTATTATAAATTTTGGGTTGAATATATGTATTGTGCCATATATCTCATTAATAGGACTCCCACTAAAACTATTTTAAATATTACCCCTGAATAAGCTTGGAGTGGTATAAAACTTAATCTAAAATATTTACAAGCTTTTGGTTGTGATGCATTTATTCATATTCCCATGGAAAAATAATATAAGTTATATTCTAAAGATAACACTTTTATCTTTTTTGGTTATGGTGAATTATATAAAGCTTATAGGGTGTATGATCCTTAAACTAATAAAATTAAGGTTAAAAAGGATGTTAGAATTGCTAAAAATGGTGTACTTGATTGTGCTTCCAATTCAGATTCTCTTGAAATAATTTATATTTATTTTCCTTTTGAATCAAGTGAAGATCATAATGATGTTGTGTATAATGATGTTTTTCCTATAATTCCTTCTCCTTATTCTAGTCTTTCTCCACCAAACGTTATGCCTAAGTGGGCCAAAATGACTTTAGAAGCTTATATAATTGATGTAGATCTTAATGATAGTCATATAACTAGGCAAATTTTTTGTAATTATGTTTTGATGTCTAAAATTATGAATAATAATGATCCTTAAACACTAAAACAATCTCAAGATCACCATAATTGGGAAAAAGTAATACATGGTGAATACAACTCTTTAATTTCTAATAATACTTGGGACTTAGTCCCTGTCCTGAAAGGACATCATTTAGTAAGTTATAAATGGCTATTTAAAACTAAGTTAAATTTTGATAATCAAGTGGAAAAATATAAATATATACTAGTTGATAGAGGTTTTACTTAAATTGAAGGAATTTACTATAACGAAATTTTTGCACCTATAGATACAATTCCCACAAATAAAGTTGTTTTAGCTTTAGTTGCTAACCTGCATTGGCCTATTTATCAAATGGATGTTAAGAGTGATTTCTTAAATGGTGACTTTCATGTATAAACATATATGTCTCAACCTCCTAATTTTATTAAGAAAGGAAATGAAAATATTGTTTTCAATTTAAACAAATTTATTTATGGCTTGAAACAATCTCCTAGAGAATGTTACTCTAAAATCTATCAATTTTTTATAGCTCAAGGCTTCACTCATAGTTATAATGATCCTAATATTTTTTTCAAAAGCACTCCAAATGGCATAGATATCATTGTTTTATATGGTGATGAATCAATCATCACTGATAGTAATAGCTCAATGGTTTCTTGCATTAAAAATGTTTTAAAGAGTAACTTTGAAATGACTGATTTGAGTCTCTTACATTACATTTTGGTATTCAAGTTTGGTAAGAAAAAAATATCATTTCTATTTCTCAAACTAAATATTCATATGACTTTTTATCTAGGTTTAATATGTTAGATTTCAAAACTCTTGCTACCCGTTGTGAACTTGGTATAAAATTGATTAATGACATAGAAATTGAAACAATTGATCTAAATCTCTTTAAACAATCAGTTGGCAATTTGAATTATTTTACTCATACTCATCCTAATATTGATTTTTCTTTTGGATTAGTTTCTAATTTTATGTCTAAACCTCAAACTACTCATTTTAAAGCTGTTAAAAGAATTCTTAATAATATTAAAGGTACTCTAAATTTTGGCATCATGTATACCTCAAATAAAAAATTCTCTTTGGTAGGTTATTATGATTCTGATTGGGTTGATGATCCTAATGATAATATATCCATAAGGGGATTTTGTTTCTCTTTGGGTTTTGGAACAATTTCATGGAATAGTAAAAAATAGACTACAATATCTTTATCTTCTATTGAAGCTGAGTATAAAGCTTGTAATCATGTTGCTAAGAAAGCTACTTGGCTTAAAATACTTCTTATAGCTTTGGACCACCCTCAAATTTTGACTACTCCAATTTTTAGTGATAATCAAAGTGCCATTACCTTAACAAAAAACTAGTTTTTGATGCTCGGTCTAAGCACATTGAAATTCAACATCACTTTCAATGTGAACTTATTAAGGAAAATCAAATTCTTTTTTATTTTTATCTTACTCAATAAAATTGGTCGATATCTTCACTAAGCCATTATGTAAATAAAAAATTATCTTCTTTTGTAATATGTTGATTAAAGGAAGTTTTCATAAAGGGGGAGAGTTAGTAATGTTTCTTCCCTTATTGTTTATTTGTAATCCCCTAAATAAAGTTTGAGGGGGAGTGTTAGTATTACCCTTTATTTAGGATAATTTATTTATCCTACGTTTCCTTTATGTGTGTGAAATTTTTATTTATGTGAATTATAAATTCACATAAATTTGGATTCCATGAGGTTTCATCCATCTCTTTGTTCCCATTTAGGTTTTGGGAGTTACTTTCATAAGTAACCCCTTCCATTACTTGGCACACACTTCCAAGTGGGGGAATAGGCCACAAGTGACACACACAAAGGAGGATTATAAGGTAATCATGAGATTCCTTGTAACTCCCATTAGTTTATTATTTCTCTATAAAAGAGCCTTACTCTCCTAATTTCCTTACTATAAACTTGAATATATCTCTCTCTTATTTTATAATTGATCTTACTTCTCAAATTTGCAATTGTGGAGATTTTGGTGATAAACCTTCTTATAGATCACATGGTTTTTTCTCTAATACATTTGGTTTTCCACTTTAAAAATATTATCTCATTTATGGTTTCCACCTTGAGAGGCATTAGTATTTCTTAATTTCATTAATTTTTCAATGTCATTGATGAATGTTTTTGGTATAATTTCTTCATGATTCTTCACTTTAATGCTTAATAATAATAATGTGTTAATGGATGTTTTTTACATTTTGTTATACATTGTATTATTGATGATTAGTGAGATTGAAAGTAATTTTTATTATACGTGTTATAGTTTAATTTATTCATGGGAAGGTTAATATTTTTATGATTTATTATTATGGTTATGTGATCTCTCTATATCTTCTTATAATAACTGAGTTCTCAGTTTTTTCTTGTTATACCTAGGGTGAGCACTTAAGTTTGTGGGATTAAGTGATATGTTGATGTTACAAGTATTATAAATTTGTTACACATGATTTGGATTACAAAGGACTAGGTAAAATATCATTAATGACATAATATTTTACTTTTATTTCTGGGATCCTATTTTCAATGAGTGTGGAGATTAGTGGAGAATGCTTGAATAATTTCAATTATGGAAAACCAAAAATTTAATTACAATCCTAGCCATGATAGGGTAATATTTGTATCATGTAAGGATATGTATAGGTGAATTATATATGAGACTAAATTAGAGTAATAAAAGGGATAATGGATGAATTTTTACAAAGTGAAGAGAGACCATGAAATATGGTCCCACCCATGAGGGGGATATAAGTAATTTATATGTCATGAGTACACATGTATAATGAGGAGGACAAATGATTAGATACATTAAGGAATAAGTTATATGTTGTGAAGAATCATTGTGTGAGGAAAATCAATTTAAGGAGATTCATGTGATAAAAATAGAAGTTGGATGTAAATGTAAGAGTCTAGAGTATATCAGATCCAAGTTTACTTGAATCTAATTCCTATTCATGTCATTTTTATCAAAATAAAATATTTTAGTTAATGTAGTATTAGATAATTATGTAAATAATTATGGTGGAGTGGAAGATTCCATACACTATAGGAATTTACATAGTTTTGTAAAGTTGAGCATACCAATAAGAGGGAGAAAATACAAGATCTATTAGTTGGAGGAAAGTTTTAATTATAAATCCCTTAATTTTTGAGCAAGGGAGTGTTTTTTAGAGAAATAGTGGTGGTAGAAATATAACTTCTAGAAGTGGTGAAAAATCACAATAACCTACCCAAAAATTGATGATATATTATGAGACATTCGATGAAGTTTACAAAATACCACATGATAGAGGATACAACTAATAACATTCATAAATGTGAGATAGTGAAACACACAAAGGGAGTGATTTATTTTGAGAGTAAATTAAGTCAATCTTAAATGATGTTATTGTAATGTGTGAATACTTGGTATCATAAATTTGATCCAAATAAAACCATGGTGTATTTCAATATGCTAAAAATTATGTTCTCGAGAGAGTTCACATTCATGAGTTCAAGAAATAGACCATTTATATGTCCAAGGAAATCAAGTAGGATGGATGGAGAATGTGCACACATATGATGCATGATTTAATACATTGATATTTAAGTTTTATTATGAGATCCATCGATTATATCATACATAGTAATATTTTGGGGATATATTGCTAGTGTTTAAAAGATAGTTGACCATAAATTCATTTACTGATGTAAGAGATACATTATATGATTTAATCTATGTGGAAGTCATAATAACTTAAACATATTAGGTAGTCCATTATTAGAGATTAAATTTTGATGATGGACATGAAAATTTAGGGTTTGTATGTGAATAGCACAAATGAGTCACAAAGAGGACTATGGTTCACTAATTGTGAAATTAAAGGACACCAAAAAATATTTACATGTATAGTAAGCTGAAAATTATATATGTATTTTATGTGCCAAGATGTCATGAAATAAGGATTTTTATGCTAGTCTAAAAGGAAGAGAAAGTAAAAATGATGTGATGAACAATATATGACATTAACACTTATTATACAATGAACTTACAGGTTATTGATGAGATAAGAGGTGTGCAAGGGAAGGGGTTAATCAAAACCAACATAGAAATTTTATGTAGAAACAACAACTTTAGCAAGGGAGAGTTTATGTTAGAATGAATTCTAGAAGGTGAGGTAGTAGGAGAGGTGGAAATATGTTACAATGAATTTTTTTTAAGTGTGGTGCCATAAATCACTATCAGAGGGAATACATAAAAATTCCTAGTCATATTCATTGATAACAAGGGAAAAATTTGGAGTAGTGGCCCTACATTTGTTATAAGATATTTAAAAAAAAAAATGTCATCAAAGGGTGTAAGGAAGATTAGATTTTTACAACATGGTAAGAATTAGGAAGTGAAGGAAGCTGCATAGAAATGAAGCGTAGACAAAAAGGTAAATATTAGCACAATAGGTGGAATGGATATGCATCTAATGAAGGCACTAATTTTAGAACAAGATATTTATCCAATCTATGATTAACACCAATGGAATAGTGTTTTAACTTATTTTGGATTTAGGTTATCCAAATAAGTATAAGACTATTGAAATTTAGATTACGTAAGATATTGCATAAGATATAAAAATCTTAATGATAAATATATATTGATTGAACTTAATAAATATATAAATGACCAAGGGATAAATAAATTTTATAATATTTTATTATGTTTTTCTCATTGCCTGTGAAAAATTATCTAAAATGGCTCTATGGCTATTTGATTTAGAAAGATGATTATCAAAATTTATTAGGTTGTTGTTGATGAAGAGTAAATACATGTGATAACCAAACCTTTCCATTATATATCATAATTTTTCATGTATTTTACTAGTCTATTCTACCACTAATATATGTGACTACCAATAAAGATGATTTTTGAGTGATTTATAATATTTAGTCTTGTGTGCAGATCTAGATTTTTCCTTCCTTTGCCTTGAAACACTATCCCCACTTTCAACACTTATTTGACATATAAATATAGGATATAAAGATAGGTTGGAAAATCCCAACCACACATTTTTGAGTGCTTAAGCATTAAATACATTCTAATACACTAAAGAGGGCTCAAAATGTATGTAATTTTCCAACCTATGTGTATGTGTGCTTAATAATGGTCCACTAGATTGAAATGCAACTCTTTGGATTTCAACACTTGACAACATGCATATTTTACCTTTAATTAACATTCAAAATTTTATTTTGAGATTATTTACTTTAAGGTTTTTTATAGTTGGATGATTTAGGATAGTTCCTTAGGGATGTGATAATAGATCTCTTATTGTCCAAGTGGTTTTTGACTACCAAGTAGTGACCAAGTGAATATGACCTTAATCCTATCTTGTATTTATAAATGAATTTAGAATCCCCCCATAATTGACATGTTAAACATACATAGGATAACCCAAGGGAGATATTTTAATTTAAAAACTAGATATTGAGGACACTAAGAAACTTCTAGTAATCACAAACACCTAACTGTACCTGACACTATCTAGGAAGGGAAAACAAATGATCTAGAATATGACAATAATCTACATAGGATAATAGAGATTTAGGCACTGACTAAGGAGTTACTATATGTGACTAATATCCAATGTGGTTGGACAAATAGATAAATAAATGGACAAGAGATAATGTGGTAAAGAGTCAAATGTGCATGCACAAGTCATGTATGTCAAATATAGGTCACAAATAATGTTGTAAAGTGTCTAATACAAAATTTAGGTGTCTAAAAATACACCCTTTTAGCTTAATACTAAAAATTATATATTAAAAGGATAAAATTAATAAAGTACCTTTATGTAATTACACTTGATTTTACCATGTATGCCCCAAATATATAACTTTATCCATTCAAAAAATCACAAGGAAATGAGTAGAAATCAATGTTCACTCATGATAGAAATTTTGAAACAATATAGATAGTTAAATTATTTAAAATTTATATGTCAAGGACTAAATATAATTATGGTTACATGAAACAAATATGCCTTCTATTTAACTTAATAGAGAGTGATATTAGGTAATTATGCCCCAAGGAGATGACATTACTAAAAATTAGGTTATGAAGAAAAATGCCTCTACCCCCACTGGAGATGGAGAAAGTTTAAGGGCACAAAGCCTCAAATACACTAACTTATAATACCATCTTGAATATTTTGGTGGAACCTTGAACTAGGTTCATATGTAAAAATGGGGAGTTCCATGATGGATCATATGATAAATTTAACCTCTAAATCAACCGTTCATTAAATGAATTTTAGATTAAAAGTGCTTAGGTAATACCATTATTCCACAACATATAAATAGACAAGTATCTGAATGAACAATGTTCATTCCCACAAATATGATCTAGCTATACCTCAATGTGAAATAAAATTCCATAATATTTATGTCACTCTTTTTAATTTTGATAACTTATTTCATTTGATCCTTATAACTTGATAATTTTTCCCAATATGATCCATGTAATCTATCCCATAGTGTCATAAAATACTTCAATTGTCCCTCATGATCTTATAAAATGACCACCATATGCCTTAAATATGTGTAAATATGTCAATATACCATAATATATATCTCAATCATCCCCAATCTATCCCATATGTCTCATTTGAATCACATAACATGACCCAAAATCTGAAACAATTATAAATAAAGGCTTGGATTTAAGGACAAGCCCACTAGTATGCCCCCATTTTGAGGTGAGGGATGAAGTATATGAATAATTAATCTCAAAATAAAAGAATTATATTCATCATGTTATATAAAAAATATGTAATCATGTAAAAAATGTGTCTTGATGTGTTTAGATATGTTATATCATAAATATTTAATAGTTTTGTTATGCCTTTATCTTATAGCATGTATATAGATATGTGTGGCCAACTTGTGGCTTACATACCTTTCAATTTATCTTATTGGATTTATCTATTTTCCTAAAAAGGTTAGCCTATGGAACAACCATGGATAATTTAGGTATATGTATGAGGTAGTGGTTAGTATTTTTTCATCATATTATAAATTTTGATCTTAATGTATTATTTTGGAGGTTGTCTTCATGAAGTGGCTCAGTCATATTTATCAAGTAGTTTGATATTTCATCAATTATTGTTGTGGATATACTTATTATATTCTTAATTTTTTGATATATTATTTCATTATTGTGAAGTTCTAAGCAATTTAATTATAATTGGTATCAAAGCATCGATTTAGGAAAATTATGTAGTTTTGTTTTTTAGATTAGATGTTGCGATGATTTAGAGAACTAAAAGATTATAAAAACATAACTTGCAATCTAGGAATAATTTAATTTTTTCATCACTACAATATTATTTAAGTATTTTTTGAAAAAAAGGTCTAGAATTTTATTGTCACCCTTATTTAAATTAATAGTCACTAGATTAATCTCGATGATATGATCACAATGGTATAATATTTTGGTGCACTTTTTTGGGCCTTATTGTAGCATCAATTTGCACCTTGGAGAGGGTTCTTTAGGCTCTCTCCAATTGATCCATAATATGTGAAAAACCCCATGCTATGGGTATCCTATGGTGGGGTTAGACCTCTATAATTTTTAATGAGGTTAGATCCTCTTGATGGATCACCTATACTAATGTTTTCACTGGGAAAAGGGTTAGGAAGGGGGAATATGGATCATAAAAAATCTATCAAGGTGATGCACCAAATTAAGTGAGAACTCACACAAGCATGAAATATATACTGAAGAAGCATAAGATAGTATTGGCTAACACAATCTCAAAATATAACTAATTGCATAAGTATTTCATACACTAGGTTTAGGAAGCAATGGATGAAAATAGAGAGGAGTTATAAGACTCACTGAGAGCTTACATCAATGGTAGAAAGAACACAAATTTAGACTTAAAATTATTTATAAAACACCCTAAAATAGTCAAGAAAGAAGGATAATGGGCATGAAAGATTCTTCTTCACAATGCCATCATGCACAAGCTTACTAAACACATTTCAAAAGCAAGAGATAGACAAAGAAAATATTTATTAATTAAAGAGGTATTTCATAGAAGTTTTGATAAGGTCTAACTATATCAAATGAGATTCTCTACTCTTACATAATTGAGAGAGAATTCTTATCAAAAGTGATAAAGCCTCTCCTTCTAAAAACTAAGAGAGATTACTAATGGGAAAAATGGGAGATATAAGAGAAACCAGAGGGAGAGAGTTGGAACAACATCCCAAGTCATTAAATGGGTTGCCACCTTTTGATTAATGTCCCCACCATATTTTGATAAAATTGAAGCTAATACATCATAGGTAGGGTAGTATTGATTTTTCCCAATAGACTCAGAATTGTTTCATTGATTGAGCAACACACTTGAGTACAAGATTTTGCCAAAGGTGGTGAGTCATGACTAAGCCTATTGGAAAAGGTCTTCATAGTTTTAAACAACATTGAATTATCGAATTACTTCTCTAATCCCCTAATTTTATCCATGAATTCTTACACTATCTCCCACTTACTTTTAAGTAAGGACAAAGTCCTCATGTCTTTGATCTTAACAGATCTATGCTCATGTCTAACTTTAATGGCTATAGGTTCTTACTTGTCGAGGCTATGACTATATTAGAAGATAAGACACTCCCTCATCAATCACATATCTACCCTATTTAAATATCTAAGCATAGATATCTTCTATAGATTGAAAACCAATCTCCTTTATTGGTTTTCCTATAGCTTATATATTGATGCAGACTTATAGATCACATAGCTTCCTTCTTGATCTCTATATTAGGTCTAAATAGACCTATCCTACCTATAGACCCTATGGAAGATAAGAAATCATTATATACATGATCCTTCTTTAAAGAGAAAATATCATAGTCACAAAAAAATACTTCAACCCCAAATGATGGACCCTATGTGTTCCAAATCTTCAAACTAGAGGTTCATGGTGTTGAAACCTTATTATTTACAACCCCTGACTATATAATTATGTCTGCTTGTGACATTTGAATGAGCTTTAATGGAAATAAAATGATCCTTATAAGTTTTTCATCTATTTTAATCTATGTTGTAATTGATATTAACTTAAAATATTATGTCTTTTGACCTTTAATATTGACCATCGATCTACTTCCTCAAGATTGAATGAGCAACATTGATTTTCTTGGGCCTATTATCTTTAAATTTTAATATTGACCATTGATCTTGATCTATATTAGATTATCATCATTGGATATTTATCTTGCACACTATCAATCTTGATCTCTATGAAATAACATGGGCCATAGATATTCTACCAATTTCATGTGCTTGTGACACTTGGAAACTTCTCATTTGTTCCCAAGATCCACTAACCTATCGAATCATTGCTCATCATTGATCTAGAATATGTGATCAAATGCACATCATTAGATATTATAGGCCTATTGACATCTAGTATATCACTACTCACCATTATATTTGATTTTATTTAATGTTGACCATTCATCTTGAAGCATTTGAATTTGAATGGCTAGTTCATGAAGCTTAAACTTGACATCCCCATATATATTTCACTCTACAAGTCTAACTTTGAAGCTTTATATATTGAGATAGATAACTCATCAAGACATGAATTTTCCCATGTGATCTTTTAGCCTAAGATGTTTTCCCAAGTGCATTTATTAAATGTATAATCAAGTCAATCTATCTATTTTTGCATGATGTGTTGATGATGATATGGATCTTCTATGCTTGTGAAAAAACTTTCAAGGCTCAAAATGAGTTTTTAAGACCTGTGAAACCTACTTTATGTCCATGAAGGTCATGATCACCATGAAAAATTGTTGCATCTCTTCCTTTACAACTCTATACCTGTTTCAAGACTTGCTTCCTAAAGATCAATAGATTACACTTTAATCTTGTTTAAAGTGTTCCAAAAGCTTTGCAAGAAATATGTGATATTTTTATTCATTTTAGGTCTACTCATTCCATCCATAATTCTGATCATTTGATCACTTCATACCAAGATCTCTAGAAACTAATATATCTAGGTAAATTTGCATATGTAGGCCATAATTTTCCAACATTTTTGGTGATATCTTGGTGTTGCATGCCTATTATGCAAGAGACTACTAGCCTTGAATTGATTCATTGGATATGGAGTCTCGATATTTATTCCCACATGAAACTATTGTGATATTGATAGAAGTCTGACCCTTTCTAAAACCTTATCTTGAAGTAAAAGGGTAAAAAAGGAAAAAAATACAATAAATGTACTTAAGGCACTTATTAAAAAGGAAACACACAACTAAAATGCAATATGCATAAGGAGCTTAGAGGAAAGCAATAAAAATTATACTAATATGTTACAATATTATGTAGTAGATGAAAAATATTCTAATAACAAAGCTTTAAATGAATGCCACTAACTGGGATGGGTAATACCTCTCCATCTAGTTGGATAATCTAAAAAGCATTATATTATTTTCATCCATGAATCAAATAAGGTCCACTCCATAAGTTGTCAAACTTGGTATAGTTTCCTAGCTTGACATTATTTGAGTCCCATTCAAGGACTAGGCCCCCTTCCTTAAAATCCCTTGATGTGGCTCTCTTGTCAAAGGATTTATTGACCTAAGCTTGATGTGACTCTAATGTATTCATTATAAGGGCCTTTGTTTCTTCAAGCTCCATGAGATCTATCATCCTTACACTCATAGGCTCACTCTCCATCAACTCAAGTTAATGGGATAACTCCAATGTAGGAAGTTCAAGAGAAATAGGTAAAGTGGATTCCCTTCCATATAAAAGGACATATGGATAATTTTCAATGGTAGCTTTGGGATTCAATCTATCAGCCCATAAAGCTATCTTTAGATTTGTATGCCACACTCTTTGATTTTCTTCCATGGTTCTCTTGATAATCCTTATCAAGTTCTTATTTGTGGATTCTACCAGTCCATTGTCTTGGGCATAGAAATTGGAGGATGTACTGATGTAGATACCCAGCTTGAATGCCTATTCACTTATCTTCATGCCCATAAATTCTAATGTATTATCTAAAATTATAGTAGATGGGACATCAAATCTGGTTACTATGTTGTCATAGAAGTCCAATACTATTTTCTCATTGGCTTCTTTCAAGGTAATTGATTCCACTTACCTGGTGAAGTAATTAGTTGCAGTGATCACCCATTTATTCCCTTCACTTGAAGTTGGATTGATCATTCCTATGAATTTTAACCCCCATTACATGAAGGGTTGCTCTAATTGGATTGGGTTGAGTGGAAGAGCTTCTAATATATACTTTCCTACAAATATAACACACTTTTGGCATTTCTTGATCCATACATAGGAATCCTTGAAAAAGTTGGGCCAATAATAACTAGCTCTCATTACCTTTGCTACTATTATTCTTGGATAAAAATGTCCTCTTATAGGTCTATCATGAAACTACTTCAAAATCTTTATCACTTGATCATCATCAATATATCTAATAAGTATCCCATTGAGATCCCTTCAAAAAATAACATCATTAACTAGTGCATAAGGTATAGACTAAAGATTGAAATGCCTTCTTTTTTATTTGTCCAAACCTTGGGGGCATTCTCCTATCATCAAGAAATGTGTCATGTCTTGGAGCCAACTATTGTGAGGTGGAGGTTCGTCTATTTATGCATTATCTTATGTCACCAAAATAACTTATTTATCTTTTTGAAGATCATCTACCATATGCTTACACAAGACTTTGCCTCTTACCATTTTGGTTACTTTGATCTCCATATCATACTCCATGACCTTGATAATCCATCCTATTCTTTTTTCATTCAAGTTTTTGTTGAGGAGAAAGTCACTCACTCTAGGATGAGACACCATAAAATGAACCTTGCTTTTGGAAAGCATTGGTCTGAATTTTTTGAGGTTTCTCAAATTTGTAAGGACATACTTTTCAATAAAAGTGTACCTCACCTCATATCCCTCTAGCCCTTTGATGGGTGTCATCAATACCCTTCATTTAATATTGTTAATCTAGGGCTTATGCCCATAGATTATATGTAGTAGGATAAAGAGACATTTAGAAAATAGTTCCTTCTATCACACTGCACACTTGAAATAATTGAAAAGCACACTTAATGGAGTTAAAAATCATACTTGCTAGAATTTAAAATCACACTTGTAGAAATCAAAGCACACTTACATAAAATTAAATCACAATTTCATGAAATTAAAACACACTTGTAGAAAGTAAATTGCTAAATTAAAAATGAATGATAAACACATAAAATACCTATAAGTTTACAACAAGTTGTACAGAAGAAAAAAACATTTACAACAAGAAAGAAATAAAATAATAATCTATAGTAAAGTGATAATTACAGAATAATGAAATAAAATAAAAATACATGGATCTATCTTCCTTGGAATGAGTGGTCATCTCATTCTTTAAAAAAGGATTTACTCGTAACATTAGTTATAAAATAGACTGCTCAGAATGATGGAAGAAAAAATGCATTGATTGATTGATTGATTTGGGTGTGAAATATTGCATTTATAATTCATTCTTCTAACCAATAACTTATTTGGGAGTAGAAACCAAGATACTCTATCCTATCTCAATCTCCACAAAATATGGAGAGAGATATTTATTCTAATAAAGAAATCTATTACTGCCTAATCTTGATCTCTACCAAATATGGAGAAAGCTAATTATTTGGAGCGAGATTACATAAACCTATATTTGAATACAATGTAAAATGGAGAGTCTATATATAGAAACCTATATATAAAAATAATTTAAATGAAAATAATTCTTCATGATAGTTGGAATATTAAAATACATTTAGAAATACTTCCCAAACATGTCTTTAGCAGTCTTGTTAAAGTCTGTAGTAATTATATTAAAATCTGTGTCAACCTACTAAAATCTATAGTAAGCTTGGTGAAATCCATAACAAACTTGGTAAAATCCATAGTAAGCTTGATAAAATTCATATCTAGTATGATGTAATCCATAGTTGGTATGGAGCAAGCTTATTATAATCTGTAGCTACTGTAACAAGCCTATTGTAATATGTAGCCACTATAGCAAGCTTATAAGAGTTTATGATGTAATTCATAACTAATGTAACAAACTTGATGTAATCCATAGCTACTATGGGATCCTACAACAAACCTATAAGAGTCCATAACTTGACTAGAATACTAGATCTTGTTTCAACATTATGATTGAATGATTACTCTTCATACTTTGAATCATTCTTAGTGTATTATGAACTGGTATATGCACTTATTGACATATTTTTCTCAATAATTATTAGTAATAGATAATGAATGGATAACAATAAATTTTAAAGATATAATCATGATATATACTTACTATTTTATTCTAAATAGACCATAAGTTCAAAAACTACATTTAGATCCACTTCCTATGCAATAAAAAAGATGTTATTTTATGGATATAATGAGCCATTTTATAGAATCATCATCTCCTCAACACCTAATCTCATGCATGTCATTGTTTAAAATATCATGATATATATGTATGGGTTAGAATTAACTTCATACTTCAAATGGGTTGTCCAAATTTATTGCATTGGTAAAAATATAATGAAAATTTTCTTTTGAAATCTTAGACAAAAGTAGCCAATGAAAATGGACATTTAAGGATAGGTTCTTGTATGGATATTTTTTCTACTATCCTCAAATTATTTTTGACATAGGTTCTTGTGTGAAAGTCTTATGCTGCTCTCTTTTTCTTTCTTTTCTTCTTTCCTTTCTTTTGTTCATTTCTTTTTTTTATTTTTATTTTTAAATGGGGTGAGAATAGGTTCTTGTGTTGATAATTTTTTGATGTGTCTACACATATGTACTTTGACCACAAAACAATTTTTAACCTAAAAAAACTTGTTCTTTTTAAAAATATGCACCATGATCAAGATCAAACTATTTTTTTATGTTTAGATAAAAAAACTATGTACCATGATCAGGATCACATTATTATTGTATGTTTGGATCAGCTCAATTCTTATATCTTCAAAGCTATTCTCCTCCCCCACACCTAAGATCATGCATGTCCTCATGCATGCCAAATGAATGAAGTAGGATGTGATTACACAAGATCAGATAGAAGTTTGTCTATTTTCTCAGAACAAGCTATTTGCACGAGTGGATATTCTTATAATAACAAAACTTACAAGTAAATTTCAATAAACATACAATAGTAAATTAAAATACCATGGCATACCTTCAATATTCAGTGTTTCTTCCATGATAGCCAAAATTAAATATGTTGGGAAAAAGTATTGATACAAGTATAATCATATTATACTAAGAAATAAGAGTACAAAAGTAAGCATCCAAGTAAAAATGCATCAACTATTATATTTGAAAATTTTTATTTTGTTATTTTTATGGTTTTCCCTTGACTATCTAGTAAACTAGTTTTCTAATCAAAGCTCTTTATTATAGCACTTGATCTATCAACAAGCTAGTTTTCAATCCAAGATTGCCAACAACGCCCAAAGGTTTTTATTGTTGTTTTTTTTTCCAAAAAATTGATGACATAGAAAATGTTAGCCATAGACTTTATGCATCTTCATATTGCTTGAAAATGTGGCATGATGTTTAATGTATATTGACATTCTTCAGCATTGATTTATGTAGTGATGACTAATAACTGGTGATAGACACTTACTGATATTAATGTATTCTATTATCAAAGGTAACTCAAGATAATCTACCGATTGTTAGTTGAATTTGGGTAGAAGTTTTTATCTCCAGAATGACTCGTAATTAAATTATCCTATAAAAACTAAAAAAACTAAAACCTTTCTAGACAAGCATAATAACAACAATGTCAAAGAAATATAAATGCCAACAACATAATGTTAAGATGAACATTTGAATGGAATGGAAGAATGCATTACAATCTATATAGGAATGATTGATGGTTTAGTAATTAACATTATTGATGATAAAATTTTATTGTGAAGAATAAGAAATTCCTCAGACAAGTTTTATTATTATTCAATTGGATATGGATTTAGCTAATTCTTGAATATAGATGGAAATGAGTGAAATGAAATGTCATCAATTTTTTATTATGAACTGTGTAGAAAATACTAACTATTATTTTGCATAGGGAAGATAAAATTACATTTCTAAATTATTAGATGGAAACATAAAAGTCAAGAAACATACTTGGATAACTAAATTTTAGAAGTCTTTAGCTTTTTTGTTACAAATAGATTTTATATGTGTCTTCTTGTTACTTAAAAATTTGTTCTTCATCTACAACCTAGCTTGGATTTGCATCATGCTACACAAGTTTGTCACTATCTTCTCCTTCACTTGGAAAATCAAAAGTAGGGGTCTAGGGGAAGCAAACCCTAGTGGAGTTAAGGGGAAACACCCCTTGCATGCTCCCTATCATGATATAGGGTAGGGTCGAGGCGTGAATCCCCTCAAATCTAGACCCAATTTATCGCTTTTATGACCATAAATTTACTTTGTGTTGAAGAATTTTTAATAATTTCATGATATTTGAGATAACCTACTAAAAAAATGTAATTCTTACCAATTTATAGCATCTATAACAATCAGAAATTATTAAACACTTAGTCTCATATGATTATATGTAAATTCATTATTCTAGGTTGCATGTTAGTCTAGAATGGAAGGGAGGCCTGATTTTTTTTTCAATTTATTTTTTTGACTGTTGTCATTTTTTTTTAATCACAAACTTCCTCATACATGCAGACTAATAGGAAACACATAAAATAAAACAAATATTTAGTACTGAGACTGAATTAAAATATCTCAAGTATTTTAATTGATATTTTCTATTAGACATTATCACTATAGTTTAGAAAGAATCTTAAAGACAAAAATCTAGTATAAAATTTAGCAATTATTTTAAAATAAAATAAAAATTGAAATATTTAGATCATCAAACCATACATGCTAAAAATTTGTAAAAATTAGTGATTATTTAAAATATACCATCAATGTTAAGATATTGATTCTCACAAAATTTGGAGCTATATCTTTGCATGCTACAAACTAATTATGTTAAATCTATTACATGACCATGTATCTATTTCCACTATGATCTACCTTGTATGCAAATTTTTATTATTTTTGACTTGTCTAACCCACGTGGAATTTGTATGAAATAACTCCTTTGTATGATGATATTGCATGCAATATTTTGGGAGATTATATTTGTGTATTTCATCCATGAATATCACATGAATCTTTTTTTCCATTGATTTGACTTGATTTGGTGATTTTTCTCCATCCATTAGGTCTTGACATGAATTAGCAAAAAAAACATTGAAACCATTATCATGCATACTAGATTAGAATGCAGCATTTTACCAGATAAAATTGCTAGGATTTTGGTTGGAGTGACAGTTCTCTTTCATCAAATCATATAATTAGAAATAAACTATGCTTACTTGAACAATCAAATACCTCACATAATTCTATCTAGGGAGTCTTACTACAGTAATTATATAAACTAAATTATAGACCATTTTATTTCCATAGATATTATTAGCATACTTCTCATTACCTATAATGCCATCTCTTTTTATACTTTAACCACCCTTTTTTAAATTTTAGCCATTTCTATTTTTATTTTCACAATCAAATTATGACGTGCAATATTATCTTACTAGAAACTATTTTTGTTTATCAACCAAAAAAAAAACAAAACTTTTTATTGCAGGCATGTAGGTATGAGGCATTTTAAAATAGTTAGAGACCATTTTAATAATGATTTTCACCTTATTTATTAGCATGAACTTTTATATAATCATCTAAAAATTTGTGTGAACCATTTTAGGTGATTTTGGACAAGGTGCAACTATATTTGTATAGGTTTTCACATGACCATATATAGTCAATCTAATGAATTTAAAACATAGACCATTCCTTAAATATGCATATTACATACAAAAGTATCTATTTCAGATTCTGTATTGTGAACAACTACAAAAATACATGCAACATATTGTTTCCTCCATCTTTTTGGTTATCTCAGATTTTTATTTTCAACTTACATCAATAATTAGATATCCCTTCATGATGTTATTAGTTATTAAATTCTACATAATAATGTTAGAATTGAGGGGTTTTGTTTTTGTTTTTTTAAATCTAAAATTTAATTGCAAAAAAATAAATTTTAATCTAGATTGAAAAAAATAAATCTTAAAGAAACTATTAACTAAGTATCTCCTATCACAAAATTTATAAAGAGACATTCCATCTCATTAAGAATATCCTTGGTAAATATTGAATCTCCTAATAACACCATGGTTCCCTAGCAATGACACCAAAAATGATGGGTGTCATCAATATCCTTCATTTAATATTGTCAATCTAAGGCTGGTGTTTGAAGACCGTATGTAATAGGAGAAAGAGACCTTTGGAAAATGCTTCCTTCTATCACACTCCACACTTGCATGAATTGAAAAACACACTTTCTAGAATTGAAAATCACACTTGCTAGAATTGAAAATCACACTTGTAAAAATCCAAGCACACTTACATAAAATTAAGCACACTTGCATGAAATTAAAACACACTTTTAGAAAGTAAATTTTTGAATTGAAAATGAATGATAAACACATAAAATACCTACATGATTATAACAAGCTATACAAAATTAAAAAAACATTTACAATAAGAAAGAAATAAAATAATAATTTATAGAAAAGTGATAATTATAGAATAAAGAAATAAAATAAAAATACATGGATCCATCTTCCTTGGAATGAGTGGCCAGCTCATTCTTCAAAAGAGGATTTACTCAAAACATCAGTTTCAAAATAGGTTGTTCAGAATGATGGAAGGAAAAATGTATTGATTGATTGATTGATTCAGGTGTGGAACGTTGCATTTATAATTCATGCTTTCAACCAATGCTTTATTTGGGAGTAAAAACCGAGATACTCTATCATATCTCAATCTCTACAAAATATGGAGAGAGATATTTATTCTAATAAATAAATCTATTACTGCCTAATCTCTATCTCCACCAAATATGGAGAGAGCTTATTAATTGAAGTGAGATTACATAAACCTATATTTGAATACAATATACAATGGAAAGTCTATACATAAAAACCTATATATAAAAAGAATTTAAATGGAAATCATTTTTCATGATAGCTGGAACATTAGAATACATTTAGAAATAATTCCCAAACATGTCTGTAATAGTTTTGTTGAAGTCAATAGCAATTTTAAAATTTGTAGCAACCTTTTGAAATCTATAGCAAGCCTATTGAAATCCATAACAAGCCTAGTGAAATCTATATCAAGCTTGATGAAATTTGTAGCTAATTTGATGTAATTCATAGCTAGTCCATAACAAGCCCATTGTAATCTGTAGCTACTATAACAAGCCTGTAGGAGTTTATGATGTAATCTATAGATGCTATAACAAACTTGTTATAATCCTTAGCTACTGTGGGAGCCTATAGCAAACTTTTAGGAGTCCATAACTTGATCAAAATACTATATTTTATTTCAATATTAAGCTTGAAAGGTTACTCTTCAAACTTTGAATCATTCTTAGTGTATTATGAACTATATATGCACTTATTAACATATTTTTCCCAATAATCATTAGTAATAGCTAACAAATGGATAACAAAGAATTTTAAGGACATAACCATGATATATACTTACTATTTTATTCTAAATAGACCATAAGTTCAAAAAATACATTTATATCCATTTCTTATGCAATAAAAAAATGCTCTTTTGTGGATATAATCAGCTATTTTATGGACTCATCACCGTTGACTGAAAAAGGCAATTGGCTGCTCAATTCCTTCACCATTCTTCTACACCAACATAACTGATATATTTTCAGCATTGGAAAAGGTGTATAATATTAAATCCTTTGATACATTAGGATTCATGATTGAGGGTGATTAAGTAATGTCTTACTTAATGGCCTCGAATACTGGTTTACATTTATTTGACCAAGAAAACACTTAGATCTTCTTCATCATGGTAGTGATGGGTTTGACCAGGTTTGAAAAACTAGGTATAAACCTTCTCACAAAGTTTATCTTTCCAAGGAAGCTTTGGATTCCTTTCTTATACTTGGGTAGATATAGAGCTAATATAGCACTTATTATGTTAGGGTCAATGGATAACCCTTCCTTTGAAACAATGTGACCCAAAAGTTTTCCTTCATCAAAACACACACATTTATTGGGTTTTAAAGAGATCCCATACTCTCTGCATCTTTTAAAGATCCACCTTATATGGTCCATGTACTCACTAGCATTCCTGGAGAAAATTGTGATGCCATCCAAGTAGACCAGCACCATTTGGTTCATAAACACTTAGAAAGCCATATCCATGGATCTTTAGAAAGTTGCCCCTATATTTTAAAATCCAAAAGACATCTTTTGGTAAGCATATATGCCCCATTTTATGGTGAAGGTAGTCTTATATTTATCTTCTTCTCTCACCAACACTTAGTTATATCTTAAATATCCATCCAAAAGGGGGAAATGTTATAAACCAACAACTATCTGAAGTAGTTGTTCCATGGATGGTAAGGGGTAATGATCTTTAAAAGAGACCCTATTTAGATCCCTAAATTCAACACATAATCCAATCTCCCCACTCTTCTTCCTCATAGGTACAAAATTGGCTACTTATAAGGACTGCTTAATGGGAAAGATGATCTTGGATTCAATCAGCTTGGTCAATTTTTTCCTCATAATCTCTTCAATTTTGAGATTTATAGGCCTCTACTTATACTTGATAGACTTGACATTAACCTTTAGTTCTATAATATGTTGGGAAAACTTGGGATCAAAGCCTCTTAGGTCACTATATTCCAAAGCAAAGATGCCTACATATTCTTTACAATGTTTTATAAAAGCATGCCTTTTAGCTTTAGTGCTTACCTTTTTAAGATTTAGGAGATTTTCTTTGAAGATAAAGACTCTTTCATAGTTATCTTCACTTTTTGACATCACTACCTTGTATTTTCTCATATGATCTCATTTATGGAAGAGACCTTAAAGGGTGACCAACCCTTTAGGAAGCTTGTTAGATCTCAACTGAATAATTTTCTCCTCATATTGATGTTGAAACTTTTCTTGATTTATAGAGGAGAATTTTGCTTCTTACTATAAGGATAAATCAATTTGTTTGTCATTATCAAAGACTTGATAGTGAGCTTCATTGTATGTAACTAATGGTATCACCACCCCTTTGACATGTGGCTAAACCTTAGTCTTTTTTAACTCCTTTGGGATATCAAATTGAGCTGCCATAACTGCTAGCCTATCACCATGCCTATTCTAGATCTTTTATATTACTTGGATGTTAAATGCCTTAAAATAATTAATTAGGTCCCACACTCTATGTTTGTTAGACTTCATCAAGGGATTCTTGGTGATATTATAGCCTCTAACTTGATGCACTATCAATTCACTATCCCCATAAACTTTTAATTGTTTGATCCCTCTCTTACCATCCCATTAAAAGTCATAGATAATACCCTTATATTCTATTGCATTTCAAGGGAAACTAAATTGGAACCTATAAGAGGAGAAATACTTGTCATTGGAAGGGGATAATAACATTTCACTTGTACCCATTCCATGTTTGATCCTTGAACCATCAAAGAAAAATTTACATAAGCCACTAGAATCTCTTTAAAGTCTAATGAGGGATGGCATGGACTGATTCTCTTCATGTAAATAATAGACATCCATGTCCTTCTCTTTAACTCCCTCCAAGTGATCAACCAAATGATTGTCATTATATATTTCATCCAATAACATGTTTAGTATCTCCTTAGGGTGAGTGTTCAATTCTTCACCAACCATATGTTCATCCGCATCAAGAATGGTGCAATTGAGGTTTATGATGTCTATCCCATAAGGCTCTATATGGAATTGTGCAATGGGTTCAACCTTAATAGATACCTTGGTTCCATATCTTATTTTGAATGCCATGTATGACTAGTCTGCTTCTAGATAAACTCTAATCCTTATAGTGAATTCATTGTATAGGCATAGGAAAAACTAAGGAGTTACATCTAAGATCAACATATATTGAACCATTGAGACACTAATACAAACATGCAGGGTTAAGTTGAGTTTTTTGATGATACTATATGGCTTGGTGGAAGAACCATCAAGTTGTAGAACTCCTTTAGACTAGGGCTCATATTTTAGACCAAGCTAGTCTATTATAGATTTTGGCATAAATAAGGTTATAGCCCCAACATCTACTAGGAAATTGTGCACTAAAGAGTCACTAATGATTAATGAAATGTATAAGGGAGGAGGTTTTACCACCTTTCCTGATTTCCCTTCATTAGGAACTTTGGTTGCATTGGTGAGAACCACATTCTCTTTACTTGGTTCCTTATCAAGAATCTTGATCTTTGATAATCCTTCCTAAAGGATGTCTACCTAACTAGGAATGGAAATCATATCCCACATTGGCACACTCACATTGGACCTTTTCATTTGTTCCACAATGTTGATGGATGAACCACTAGCCTTTGGTTGTGCTTTGGGAACCATAACTATACTTTGAGCTTATGAGTTTTGAGGGGCAAAGACATTCCCCTAATTTTGATTTTTTAGAGCTATTATAACCTTTGGGGCTATAACAAGTTAATTTAGAATTAAAAATAGTGGATTAGTAGTAGGAGGATCATCGGCTATTACTTGACTACTATCCATATTTCTTCTTTTAAACCTTGTATTTGCTGCCACTAGAATGTATGCCTAACTAAAACTAGCCTACTAATTGAGTGAATAACACTCTTCTTGCTCATAATTCACCATTGTAACACCTAACTATCTTGGTATTTGATTAGGCCCTTAAATTTTTTGAGTCTCTTCTATTTTTGTCATCATGTGTAACCTCTATGTTCTAAGCCATAAGAGCTTGATTATACCCATAATTGGTAGCCTGCTACTAATGATCATCAAAATCTTGGTTGAAGTTAGTGTTTGGGATAATGGATTGCCCAAAAGATTGATTCTAAGTCATGGTACCCTCATCTTATTGATAATTTTTTTTGAATAGTGACCAAGGTGTTGGATATGCCTGTAGCATTTGGATTATAGTTTCTATATCTATTATATTTAGGATTCCCTTATCCTTGGTTTTATCCTTGGCCTTGGCCTTGGAAGTTTCCTTTATAGGGTGGCCTATTTTCTTGACAATATTGATATTGAGGTTGATATGAAGCTTGATAAGGCCTATTGAAAGCTTACTACCTATTAACATTCACTATCTTATTTCTCAAGGATTGAAACATGATCTTAAGCTCTTGAAAATTTTTATGTTCTTGGGAATCACTAGATTGACTAGTGGAAGCCTTTTCTTACTTAAGTGTGGGTATAACAACAATTTTAGGTATATGAGGAATGAAATCAAGGGGAATAATATAAATAAGGGGTGGTATGATCCTAAAAAACAAAGGCATCGGTGGTCTAGGTGTTATCTTTCCGTCTTGGACTAGACAATTTCTTACTTTGATTGCCATCTCCTATGCATCTGGTAATGTGTTTCCTCTCATGGACTAGATCATTAGTACAATGTCACTATTTGGGGCCTTAAAATAATATAGGAAGGCAAAGTTAGGGGTAGGCTTCATAGAGACTAGGATTCTATCCCAAGTTTTTTAGAACCTTGTATTGAAGTCTTGCATGACTTCATGAGGGGATCTTTTTATTATAGTCAACTAATCTATAAATGACAAATAGTCACTTTTATCCTCAAATATTTTACATAAAACCTCTTCTAATTGGTCTCATGTGGTAATGGAATTAGAAACAAAGATTCTATACTAGTCTAAGGATTTCCCTTTAAAAGAGATGGATAATAACCTAATTGCCACATTTTCTTCATTGATATCATGAATGTTGTAAAAGTTGGCTATATCCATGGGGTGTTCAGAAGAGGTTATAACTTAGTTTCCAATAAAATTAGTGACACTTTTAAGAGATACTACTAGAATAGGATCATATTGAGGGATGGCCAGAGGACTTTGGCCATTAAATTCCATAAAATATCTAGGGAATACCATGGCTATGAAAGGGTTTAACAAAGATCTTCTTGCAAGGGTAGGCCTAGAAATCGACTTAGGAACAAATTTGCCTTTATATGGGTGTGTATTGGTAAACCTTAATATTTTTTTTGAATTTAAAGGTAGTTAAATTAATAAACTTATCAAAATTCCATTTTATGTTTGGTTTTAGGTAAATGGTGGTCTGATCTTTATAAACCATTCCTAAGAAGTTGATCTTTTAAATTTGCTTGCTAATATGTGTACCCTATAGGTTTTTCCTTGGTTTGAGCAAAGACATAATTTATTTTTTATAATATTAGTTTTATATGATGTTTAATATGTCTACCATTATTTTTTTCATGTTTTAAGGTGTTTGTATGAGTCACGTAGCTCAAAGTTTCAAGAGGATACAACTTTCTAAGTTGTAGGTAGTTTTCACCATTTTTAGATTTTCATGCTTGGTCATGGATTTAGGGGGTTATTTTAGTGTCATTTATATGTTTTAAATTTTATATTAACCCCATATTCACCTTTAATCCTCTTTATCCAATCAATGTTTCATGGTTCGTAGTCATATAATGCACATACTCACAGTCTGCCTACTACAACTCAATGTGTACTTGCAAGTGCTATAAAAGAAGATTCCAACATTGAAAAGGATGTTTGAATTTTTTTTTTGAGCCTTTAAATATTTTTATGACTCAATTTTAAAACCTTGTGGATAAATAAAACTTTTAATGCATAATATTTGGTGCATTGTTCTAACTCATGCTCATTGCTTGTATGCAACCCAACAATGTATCTGTAGCCTCTCAAGATGACATTATGATATGGATGAAGAATTTGGGAGTTTATTAAATATTTTAATATTTTTAGTAGTCCAATATAATATTTTTTAAATTTTTTTATTTAATAACCAACATGTTTTCTACCCACTGTCCAAGGTTTAAATTCACTGCCTACATTTGTAAATAGTCATCTATAGGTGGCCCAAATAGGGGACTAAGGCATTGCATGGGGTTTTAAGGCATGAAATGAAAATATTATTGGAGTATTAAGGTGTAAAATAGATAATTAAATAAATGTTTTAAATTATAATGAGATATACAAGAGGGAATTTTATCTCCAAAGGTGAAATGAATATGTTCAGGTCTCTTGTCCCTAAACTAAGAAAATAGAGGTCCAAGGGTTTTTGTGGTTGTCTTGCAACATGTCTGAAAAGAGTTATAAATAATATAAATATGTAAATATTGTAGTATATATAATTAAGAGGATATTTTACAAATATGAGGTCAATAATATGGGTGGAGGGTTATAGTTTGAGGGCTCAAATTTGCCTAGAAACACATTGAAATCCTGCATATCATCTATAGGGATCTGAGTTTGAGCAATCATTGTTTTAAATCTGGTAATTTAGAAAAAAAATTAACCTTTAATGGTTAAAAATAGTTTTCATGAATCCTTTATGACCTAATAATCACTAAGATAGGCTCATCCACTATGTTTAGCCCCCTATACACATCTACAATCTATACAAATGGATTAAGAAGATGCACCTATAGCCAATGAAGGGTAATGTTTGTGGAGATGTATCATTATTGTAAAAATTATCATAATTTGAACATGGTGGAACATGAGGATAAAAATAAGAAGTTATAATATGGATTTTTGATCCTATAGACACTTTTATATACCCTCCCATATATTAATGAGAATTTACAGCCAATTATGTATGATTGTGTTGGCAGTGAACAATAAGGTGGGGTTTTTAAGTGTGGATATGGTCCAAAAATAAAGGAATGAGTCTAATAATGTTTAAATTAATATTTATTATTTAATTAAGGTTAAAAACATTGTATTTAAGGCCTAATTCCTAAAAGGTACACCTACAGGAAGGGTTTAGAGGTAGAGCATCTCAGTCTAACTAGTGGCCCAAAATTAATGCTAAAATGGTGTTTTAAGGATTTAAAATAAGGATAATAGTTCAAGAAAACATTTTGGGACCTAAATTATTAAATTAAATCCTATAAAAATTATTAAAAAGTTCTAAATGAGCTCATGTGACTTACAACAGTCTATAGGTAGGGTTTCTCAGTCCTCTAAGGGAAAACACAGTTTGGTGAGTTCAAACTATAGGTATGGTAAAATGGAAGTATATAGCTTATGAAATAATATTTTAACACATAAATTAAGGTTTTTATAACTTAATAAAGATAAAATATATATATAAACAAACTTACACAGGTCCCCAACACCCTTGTATCCACCTACAATAGGGTACAAGTTAGTGAAGGTAGGGTAAGACATGAAATTGTCTAGGGAAGAGAAGAGGATTATAATAAATAAAAAGTGGTTAATGATATTAAAAAATGTGTGTTAAAAATTATAATACTCTAACAAGGTGATAATATACCTACCTCACTTGGCCAAAGGGTAATAGTCCATACTATGGGCTAGGAAACTATGTTTGCTCAATAGATGAATATAAAGAATCCATATAAGGGAAGTGTTTTGGGTGAATAAAAATATTAATAAGAATGAATTAATAATTATTAACATTTTTAAATAACTTATAAGAATTTTTTTTATCTTGGAGAGGTCACTCTTAGGAGGATTTTAGGAAAATGCAAGGAAACAAGCTTTTTAGAGGCCTTTTTTGGGCATTTTGAGTTGGTTAGGCACCTAAATCAAAGAATATAGATAAAACATTTGGTAAAAATAATAATAGATACATATAAAAATTTAAAAAATACTCAATTTTCCTTGTGGATGAGGGATATATCTTACTATTTTATCTCAGAGGTAAGCCAGTCTAAGAAAATTAGGCTTTAACAAAACAAGCTAGTGAGTACAAAATGGGAAAAGGGATTGATATGGAGTTTTTAAAACATTATTAAACATATAATTATGTGTATGGAAGTAAAATATATGATACTTAAATAATAATTCATTCTCAAACCTCCTAAGGTGACTACAATACCCATGCACGTAGTCTAACTAGGCAAGCTTTCACTAGGCCTAGTTGGTGAATGAGATAAAAGGAAGAATAATAGTGATTGGGAAGTTGTGTGGTGATATTTTAAGCTTTAATTAATTTTAAAAATTCATAATACACAAAACCAACCATTTAAAATTATTCCAAGTATCCAAATCTTGCAAGGTACATGATAAACCCTTTAGGCCTTCAAGGGACCTAGAACCAATTGGGGGTCCATATTCACTTATAACTCTTGTATGGATATCTATTTGGTTGAGACATGTTTAAAGGGTATAAATATATATATTTTAACTTTTAGTATGAAAATAAACCTACAAAAAAGCTAATTCTAACTCTAAAATAGGCCAAACATGTAAGAAAGGCAAAAATAAGCTCAATGAGGTGTCTTTAAGTGCTCATATATTTAATAAGGATTTACATGGGAAAAAAAGGAATTTGGAGGGGTTATCAGGGTACCTTAACATAAATTTTGTGGCATATATTGGTAGGTTAAATGTTAAATCTTTATGAATAAAGCTTAAGACCAAAAATTACTTAAAACCCTACTAAACCCTAAGCCAAGACCCAATGGAGAAAGCAATCTTGGAGAGATATTAATATGACATATTTTTACCATGGAAGATATTGGAACTTGAATAGGACTCACTTATTATTCCTACCATATATTTTAGTTGTACAAAATTGTATGGATAGGGTGAAAAACAAGGTATTTTTGACCATTTTGTATGTTTTATAGGCTATAGGAGGATTCTAAAGATAAAATAAAATTTTGAGGGAATATTAGGACTTGTAATAAATCCATATTATAATTTATTTCCAATAAAAAAACTCCTTATTTTATAAACTAGAGCTCTCATCTTAGCCAGTCAAACTAGCATAGTGGACACAAGGGTGAGAAGCGTGAAAACTCCAAGTGTGAGCCTTTTTAAGGTGTGCCTAAGAAGAATAAGGACATGGATAGTATTTAAAAGTTTAATTCACTCCCTCACATGAATTTTCATGGAAAAATAAATCCAATTTTTAAGGCAAGTATGAGGGGTGACTGAAAAAGGAGTTTTAAGACTGTAGGCAATGATGGCTTTCTTCCAAGAGTTTATAGATGAGTAAGACTAAAAAACATACATAGAGAGGCATGTATAAATTAATTTACTCTCATTAAAATCATTATACCTATCCCTAGTTATTTTTGGGACATTCAAATAGGTTCAAATTATGAAGGTAGTTTTCTGAGCCAAGATAAGGAATTTTATGACACTTTTCATAGATTTCATGACTTGTATAGACACTTGGGCCTCCTAACATTGCATGTTTAATTACATACAAATTTATAATAAAAATTTAACCTATTTTATCATAATTAAAAGTGTCTAAGTGACCTTTGGACTTTCCTTTTCTTGCTCTTCTCTCAAAGGCTATAAATATTGACTCTTTTGGCTCTTTTTGGTAGCCTCCATTGGTTGATGGTGAAACCCTAGAAAATTTTGTACTTTAATGTATCTTGAAGCAATAAAAAATGTGAATTTTCATACTTTCATGTTTTAAAATTGATTTTTATTGCAATCTTGTTGGTCTTGTCTAGTACAGGATCATCTTTTCTAGTATATTATCCTTGATTATTCACCAAATGTGTAGAAGAGTAATTATTATAGGTCTTTGTTAGTGTTATCTTTTAATTTTATGTGTTTTTTAGAAGTTTCTCATTAATATATTATAAAAAATAATCATTCATTACCCTCTTAAGCATTAAAATACCTCTTGAACCTAGCATATGAAACATTCATGTGACAATCCATCTTGAGTTGTGAGTTTTGTGTGAAAGAAGCTTTTTTTAGATATAAGTAGTATAATTTAAATCAATAGGAGGAAAATAAATATTGGTGCATCACCTTTATTTTTATTATTAACCCTTTTCATAAAAATTTGATAGGTAAGAGAGTGTTTCAAAGAGTGCATCAAGGGAACTAGCCATTTAGAGATTCATCTCAAAAAAAATTTACCCACAGCAAGAGAGATGTTTCCATTGTTCCACTTGGTTGAGGATATTTAAGCATATCCTCAAGGGATGAAAATCCAAGTGGCAACACTAATTTTTACATGGGGAAAAGGGTTAGGAAGGGGGGATAGGGATCCTAAGAAATATATCAAGGTGATGCACTAAATTAAGTGAGAACTCACATAAGCATGAAATATACACTAAAGAAGCATAAGATAGTATTGACTCACACAATCTCAAAATTTAGATAATTGCATAAGTATTTCATACACTAGGTTCAAGAATCAATAGATGAAAATAGAGAGGAGTTATAAGACTCACTAAGAGCTTACATCAATGATAGAAATAACATAATTGTAAACCTATAATCAATTAGAAAACACCTTAAAATAGTCAAGAAAAAAAGACAATGGGCATGGAAGATTTTCCTTCACAATTCCATCGTGCACAAGTTTACTAAACACATTTCAAAATCAAGACATAGGCAAATAAAATCTTTATTACTTCAAGAGATCTTTCATACAAGTTTTAATAGGGTTTAGCCTTATCAAATGAGAGTCATTACTCTTATATAATTGAGATAATTCTTATGAAAAGTGAGAGAGCTTCTCTTTTTAAAAACCAAGAGAGAGCTTACCAATGGGAAATAATGGGAGATATAGGAGAAAGGGGAGGGAGAGAGTAAACACACCATCCCAGGTCATTAAATGGGATGCCATCTTTTGATGATGTTAGAGGTAAAATCATGGGGGGTGAATTAGTGAGCCCAAATATTTCAAATTCAATTCCAATCCTTTAAAACTCTTAATCAATAGATACATACATTTATGAGGCATACACATTATTCATATCAATGAATAAGAAAGACAATGCAAGATCAAGCATATAACACACAACATACATGGGAAACCCTCTTGGGGGAGAAAACCCATTTAAACCTATAATTGGAATACTATCTTATAGTAACAAGATCTAATTTAGACCAAATTCAACTGATCATGGAACTACAATCCCTTATTTTAGTGAGAGTGTAATCCTATAAGGAGCTACCACACCTATCTAGTTGAAATGCCACAAAAACTAGACCTTTAACAAGTTTCACCTTATAGGGAAGCTATAACCCCCTTAGATGCTAAGATGTCACAACAACACTTATCAATACATCCACCTTTGCACTGATGTCTTCAACACTAGATGATGGACCTCTGATTATCACTCTTCACCTTCACTCATACTGAAACAACAAGAGCATTATACTACCAATATAATTATGACCTATAGCTCATACAAATATTATTCAATATATTATGTTCATCAACTCATATATAGGAAATTCTACCCCTCCTTCACTCCACAATTCACACATACAAGCCTCTTTCAAATCTCTCCCAAGTCTCACACACAACTCTATCTCCTTAAGTCTAGAAACTAACACATTTGTTTTCATTATTTATAGAGAAAACATGATCATCACCATCTTGGTCAACCAATAGGCATGCCTTAACCCTTAAGTCATATATCTCATTGAGACACAACTCAATACAATCTTCATAGGTTGGTCATAGCATCTATGGGTCACCCTTAAGTAGCTACACTTTTTAAGAAGGCCTTTGAAGCTCTTATAGGTCTCATGGAGACCTATTCACACATTTAAAGAATCAACAAAAAAAAACATAAGACCACTTCCAAATGCATATACCCATTTTATATGATATATAGGTAACCCTTAAATGCCAACAACCAACATAACACCCTTCTACTTAAGCACAATTTGCTCAAACAACATTATGTGCACATAACAACCATGAACAAATACACAATCAACTTCTAAACCTTTGTTCATACTGCATATGATCGGTCAATCCTTCATAATGCATATAGATCATCCTCATAGAGTCTACAACACTTCCTAAAATCCAATTCATCAAGTGATATTGAAACAATATAAAAATAAGTAACTAGGTATTTAAATAGAAACACTTACCATTGGATATAGCTCAAAACTCCTGAGATCATGACACTCGGCACCCTCACATGCCTTCTAAGAATTTAATTGTCATTCCATGCACTTGTGCCGCTTGGTAGCCTCTTGTGCAATGTTGACTCTTAACTTATATTACATCATTGATATTTTTCAGTATGAACTACTACTCACTGTTGATCTTCTATAAAATTAGAAAGCTTGTGGGACTTATCACCTATGTGTACAACCTTTAACCTCATGCTTAAAATTGAATAAACTTGATGGTCTCTGACCCATCACTATCTGTAAGTGCAACTTTGAAGATTTATATCTCATGGTGGACAACACTTTAAGAGTCCAATTTTGTAGGGTAAATTCTTGACATTATAGAAAACATCTCCATGATATCCTTTGACCAATATTGACCTTCTGTGTACCTAAGATAAATACATAAACTTACTAGTTCATCCATGTCTACATGATGGTTTGTGATGGTCTAAAAAACATTGTAAACTACTTAGGAAGAAAACTTTTCACTTACATATCTTTTGTTGTATTTCAGTAATTGACCTAACAGTTAGTGTAAATCAACTAGGCACCAAACTTAACAAACCCATATGATCACCTTATCTTTAAACATACACACGTGTGAGATATTCCATCATAAAAATGCTTACTTAGCTCTTCTTGCCTCATGAAAATTTGTCTAGGTATGTGAAAACACTATCAAAATACCTAAGAGCCCAAATTTGTACCCACATATATTTTACTACACTTAGGTGTATAACCTAAGATTTATCACATAACAACTAGGGAATACTTTTATCATGACCATATGACCAACTCCCCTTCACTCATCCACATGTGGTAATGGTGACATTAACAAACTACCTACTTAGATTTTTTTCCATTGGACCCAAAATGTATAGATGAAAGCTATGGATAGCTAGAAGTAATCTAGTCATGCACACAATCAATAAAAGAAAAAAAAACTTATTATGGGACCTCTTACACATGATCAATACTTTAGACTCATCCCTAAACATCTCAAACCATGCCAATATTAAAGATCAACCAAGCTTCCTTCAAGCTTACTAGAACAAGCACATTGTATAATTTGTCATTATCACTTATAGTATCAAGGCAATTCATCCACTCTCTAAGGAACTTCCATGAAATCATTGAAAATTTTACAAAAATATCCCCCTTTGTCATTGATTTCAATAACCATTATATAATAATATACAACTCACCTTCTTTCTCTCCTTTCAAGCACTCTCACAAAAAGAACTTTCTCCTCCTTTGACATAATGACAAAGTGGGAAAAAGGTGATCTTGTGGACTTTAAAATACTACCAATAGGATAGGAACATCTTGGAAATATGATAGAAACTTCCCCTTACCTTGAGCCTACCTCATCTTTCCTTGACAAACTTCTTCTTACTCCATGCCAACACTCTCTTCAACCAAGCATTACATTCAATGAATAAAGAACACAAAAAAACACTAAAACATAATAAAACTTACAAAAAAACATATAAGAGGGACACCCCCTAATATTTTTGAGCTATTTCACCTTTTGAGCATCTTCAGATCTCCACACACCATGAATAACCAACATACGAGATTATTAGCCTTCTCTCTCAAGCTACCACAAGGACCAAAAATAGAGATTTATTCCACTCACCAAATAGGAAACATAATCTAAACCAACCTAAGATAACTCCTTGAAACAAAAATACCTTTATCTTTTGGAGAAACTAAGCAAAACCCAATGTTATTCAAACTAGGCCTATCTAGCCTCTTTATAACCCTACTTGGAACTTGTAGAGCCCACAATTTTTAGTAGACACATCTTAAAGACCTAAAACTTAATATTTATATCACTCTAACATTCCCCCTCAATCACACTAATTATAATCACCAAGATCATCCTCTGTAATATACTTCCTTCACAAACTTACTAGCTAATTAACCCTCCATATTGATAAAAACTTGAATAAATTGAGAAACACAAACCTTTAAATCTTTGTGAATCTTGTTATAACAACCCATTTTGTCCATTAAACCTATTAATAAGAATTATACCTCAAATCACAAGTCAAACAACTTTTCTATCATAGCCCAAAACCTTAGAATCTCAAAACAAACAAGGTCAACAAACCTCCTTCTGGTTAATGCACACCTCTAAAACTTCTTACAAACCTAGAGACACCCATCACACACTTCTAGACCAAAAATTGAGCCTTCAAACCTTTGGGATCCTTAAATTTCTATAACCCATTTTAGGCCTACTTTTCCTTATGATAAAAACTAAGAAAACCAAGAGAACACAAAAATATCTTCAATTGTCAAAAACATACCTTCATACCACAAAAGCACTTGGATCACATCACAAAGAAGTGAATATAAATTTTTGAGCATCAAACTCTTATTTACATTTCATCAATCTCAATATGCCATCTAAATATACCCATTTTGACCCTGTGTAATAGCTCCTTCATAAATCTCTAGAGCAAGATCATGAACTTGTTACTTCCCCTTAACCAAAGACCTTCTAAGATAAACACAAGTATCTATTAAGATTGTAAATATAATCTTGAGAGGTAAAAATTTCTTCTCCATAATAAAATATGTCTCTTAATAAGTATAGGCAGAGACACCCTACTTCACAATGTCCTAGAACAATGTGAAACTAGGAATTGTCCATAACTCCTCATATTATTTCTCCTTCTTGGTCATCTGATACCTATATTTCTTCTTCTTATGATTAAGAGAATAAGCATGATCAACCACTACAATATTTCTCCTTTTCTTCTAGAATTGGATTGACAATACATGGAGATAACAAAGATTCATGGCATACCTTTTTATGTGTAAAAACTTCCTTACAGATTGGAACCTCATTATTAGGCAAAAAAACTTGATGTTCTTTACATGATATATGCTTATAAATAGAAATATGTTCTCTTGGATCCATACATACTTGATGACTAGATTCAACCAACACCTTGGTTTTCTCTTTGAGCTTGGTCTCTTCACTCACAACATGAGTAGATAATGAGAGCCCTTGGAACTTTTCAACTTTTGAACCATTCTACACCATAGCAAATAGGTTATTTGGACTTGCATTCTCATCAAAACTCACAATTTTTACCTTTGGATTCCATGTGTTAACATGCCTTCTTCCTTGCACTTTAGGATCCTAATTAAACTCATTCTATCTTGTAGACCTTTGCTTATAGAATCTAGCAATGTGACCAATCTATTGACACTTGAATCACACTATACCTTTTACAAGAAACATGTCTTTCCTTACCTTATTTGGACAAAAATTTTCAATGTGTCCTATGTCATGACAAACAAAATAACCTCTTATTTTTAAAGAGGACTCATAGTTACATGCAAACTCCTTTATAATACGTCTCTTACATTCTCTATCCCTATGACCAAATTTATTACATGTGTAATAGTAACCATTGAAATTAGCATACCTCATGGCATTTGGCTATCTGAATTGATTTATCTTTAATCTACCAGCACCTTCATTCCTTTTCTAATGATTTGTCTTCAAAGCATTATTTTTTTGGTTCACATTAGTCTTCATCTTGTCTTGAGTAACATTCTTTTTCTCTTCTTCATATCCAAGGCTAGTTCTATCACTATCATGTTTTTGACCACTCAAGATGTTGTCAAGACACATGAGCTCTTTTTAAATCTCAAAAATGTCTTCACCTTATTATATGTCTTATCTAACTCATATTTCAAAGACTCATTTTTAAAAACATACCTTTATCATTCATCTTCTTTAGATTTTAGGCTCTTAGATAGGATTTCCAATTAACAACTGGGATGCTTGACCATATATTCATGCTCCTTGATATCTTCAATCAATCTTGATTCATACACACAAAATTTATACTCATAGTCCTTGAGTTGAGACTTCATATTCTTATTGTTCTTTTTCTCAATCTTCAATTCTTCAAGAGCATTTGCTAATGCAGTCTCATAGTTTATCTCATCTTCATCATCATCTGAATCACTCCAAGTAGACTCCTAATATGAGAAAATTCCTTCCTTAGCCATGAATAGAGATTTATCTTTAATAGGACCATCATATTCATGATCATATTTTGAGTCACTATCTTCACTCTCATCTGATGAGTTGTAATCTTCTTTAGTGTAAAGACTCTTCTTGTTTTTGAAGGACTTCTTCTTATTGTTATACTATCTAAATTATTTATTCTTTTATGTCTTCTTGTCTTCATCTTGACCATAATCATTCTCTTCATAAACATTATTTTCATTATTATGAGGGAAATTAAAATAAAAATGTCCTATCTCTCCATAGTTGAAACATTTGAAGGGAAGTTTACCCTTATACTTTCCTGAGCTTGTGTTTAATTTTTTGGTAATCAAGGCAATTAGTTCATCCTCATCAATGTCAAATATGCCATCCTCTTTAGGTTTCTTACCTTGGAACTTCTTATTAGGATTAATCTATATATTAAATGAATATTCCTTTTTTTGGTGGTATATCATCATTTACTCTCATCTAATATTCAGTAAGGGTACCATACAATTGATCCATATTAACTAAGTAAGATCATGATTCTCTTCTATAGTAGATGCTTTTGGATCAAACTTGAGAGATAGAGACCTTAATACATTTTTTACTATAGTATCCTCTTCAAAATTATCTCCAAGACCTTTGATGATGTTCATAGTCTCATCAACTCTCTACATAGACGATGCCACATAATCTTCTTCCTTCATCTTGAGACTTTCAAATTTCCTTTTATGAGTCTACAACTTAGCAAGCTTAACCTTCAAATATATTTCATAAATTATCTAAATTTTTTCCCATGTCTCTTTAGAAAATTTACAATGGATTAATTTTGTGAACTCAATCTATGCAAGCCTATAATTGATGGCATTCATTAATTTATAATTATTCTCAAACAAATTCTTCTCTAAAACACTAGATGAAGGAGTAGTAGGAGTAACATAACCATCTAGAACAGATTTCCATATACCCTAGGGACATAATATATTTCCTCATCCTTGAACTCTAAAAAGCATAATTGGATCCATTGAACATCGATGCTTTCTTAGTAGAAAAACTCCTTGATAACTACCCATATTGTACCTTGGATCACTTTCAAGATGTCAAGTCTTTACCAAAGGACCTACTCCGATACCAATCGTTAGAGGTAAAATCATTGAGAGGGGGTAGTGGGTGAATCAATGAGCCTAGTTATTTCAAATTTAGTTCCAATCCTTTCAAACTCTTAATCAATCAATACATACATTTATGAGGCATACACATTATTCATAGTAATGAACAAGAAAGACAATGCAAGATCAAGCATATAACACATGACATACATGGGAAACCCTCTTGGAGGAGAAAACCCATTGGAAATTAAAATTGGACTACTATCCTATAATAACAAAATCCAATTTAGTCTAAATGCAACTGATCAAGGAACTATGATCCATTATTTTAGTGAGACTACAATCTCATAAAGAATTACCACACCTATCTAGATGAGCTACCACAACAACTAGACCTTTATCAAGTTTCACCTTACAGGGAGGATGAAACCCATTTATATGCTAAGCTACCATAACAAAACCTATGAATACATACACATTTTCACTAATGTCTTCAACATTTAATGATGGACCTCTGATTATCACTCTTCACTTTTGCTCATACTTAAACATCAAGAGCAATATTCTTCCAATAGAATTATGACCTATAGTTCATATAAATAGTCCTCAACCTATTATAATCATCAAATAATCCACAATGAAATATACCCATCCTTAAATCCATAATTAACACACACAAGCCTCTCTCAAATCTCTCCTAAGTCTCACACACAAGTCTAGAAACTAACACATTTGGTTTCATTATTTATAAAGCAAACATGATCATCACCATCTTGGTTGGCCAATAGACATGCCTTAACCCTTAATTCATCTATCTAATCAAGACACATCTCAATTTAATATTCATATGTTGGCCATATAATCTATGGGTCACCCTTAAGTAGCTATACCTTTTAATAAGGCCCTTGTAGCTCTTATAGGTCTCGTGGAGATCAATTCACCCATTTAGCACATCAACAAACAAAAAAGAACATAATACCACTTAAATATGTATGTAACCATTCCATATGATCTATAGGTCCCCCTTAAGTGCCAAAAATCAACATAGCACCCTTCTACTTAAGCACAATTTGCTTAAACAACATTCTGTGCACACAATCACCATGAACGAATACATAGTTAGCTTCTAAACCTTTATTCATGTTGTATATGATTTTTCAAGCCTTCATAATGAAAAAATATCATCATAATTAAGTCTAAAAAAATTAACAATATTAAATTCACCAAGATATATCTAAACAATATCAAAATAAGCTCAAATAATCTTCTTGAGTCACTTACAGTCCATGCACGAACACATAGTAAACTTTAAACCTTAATATTTGAATTTACACACTTTTATATCTTTAAATCAGGTTTATTATGTATTACATGGATTCCTATTCATATTTTATTTTTATATAATGATTAAATTCATCCTTGATCAAAATATATGGTCTAAAAACTAGACACTAGTCTTTCTTTTACAAAATTCAAATGGTCACGGTTAAATATCAAACACTTGTCCTCATCTTCTTATTTAATGATAGTTTGTAAAAAACTAAATAAATCAATCTCATTCAAAATATATCAGTATTTAACTCATATCACTTTAATATCCAAACACTAAACTTCATTCACTTTGACCTCATCTCATGCACTCTTACAATATTGACTAAATATGTATCGTCGATCTCTATGGATCAACTAGGTCTTTAACTAGCAATGATCACTATTAGATATAGATTATAAATATTTATATCATGACACTTGGCACCTTCATATGAATTTTTATAATTTAACTATCATTATATGCACTTGTGCCACTTAGTATCCTCTCATGCAATGTTAACTCTTGACTTGTCTCACATCATTGATCTTTATTAGTATGAACTACCCATCATTGATCTTCTGTTAGACTAGTGATCTTGTGAAACTTATCACCTACATGTGTAAAATTTGACTACATGATTCAAATTGAATAAACTTGATGGTCTTAGATCCATTACTTTTTGTAAGTGCAACTTTGAAGATTTATATCTCGAGTTGGACAACACTTCAAGACCACAAATTTTCAAGGTAGATTCTTGAAATTATAGAAAACATCTCCATGATATCCTTTGACTAATATTTACCTTCCACATACCTAAAATAAATACATAAACTTACTATTTTATCCATGTCTGTATGACATTTTTTTATGGTCTAGAAAACATTATAAAATGCTTGGGATGCCAACTTTGCACTTGCATATCTTTTATCCTACTTCAGCGCTTGACCTAAAAGTTAGCACAAATCAAATAGGCACAAAAATTAACAAACCCATATTATCACCTTCCCTTAAACAATCCACATGTGTGATATATGCCATCATCAAAATTCTCACTTAGCTCTTCTTGCCTCATGCAAATTTGGCTAAGTATGCGAAAACACTGTCAAAATACCCAAGAGCCCGATTTTGCACCCACATATCTTTGACTATGCTTAGGCACATGACCTAAGAATTATCACATAGAAACCAGGGACTAATGTGATCAAAACCATATGATCAAATCCCCTTGAATCATCCACATGTGGAAATGGTGACATCAACAAAGTACCTACTTAGATTTTTTGCCATTAGACCCAAAATGTCTAGATGAAAGCTATGGATAGCCAAATGAAATCCACTCATACACACAAGCACTCAAAGCATATAAAAATTATTATGAGACCTATTTCACATGATCAATAATTTTTAATCATACCTAAACATCTCAAACCATGCCAATACTAAATATTAACCAAGCTTCCATCAAGCTCACTAGAACAAGCACATTGCACACTTTGTCATTGTCACTTAGACTATCAAGGCATTTCATCCACTCACTAGGGAACCTCTATGACATCATCATGACATAAATCAAAAATATACAATATATGAATTCCCCCACCATATTTTTATAAAATCACATATAATACATCATAGGTAGGGTAGTCTTTATTTGTCCTAATAGCCTCTGAATAATTTCATTAATTGAGAAACACACTAAAGGATAAAATTTTGCCAAAGGTGGTGACTCATGACTAAGCCTATTGGAAAAATATATTCATGGTTTTGAACAACAATGAATGCTCCAAATTCTTCTCCAATCCCCCAGTTTACTCCATGAATTCCTATGCCATCTCGCACTTGATTTTAAGTAAGGATAAACTCCTCATGTCTTTGATCCTGACAAAGCCATACTCATGTCTACTTTTAGTGGCTATAGGTTCTTGATTGTTGAGTTTGTAACTATATTGAAATATGAGACACTCCTTCATCAATGACATATCTACCCTATTTCAATATCTAAGCATATATTGTTGGCCCAAATTCCAATGCAAATAATGAATAAATTACATTATGTTAACATCCTTTCACACCAAAAATTATATTATATTATTTCTTGAATCATTATTTACAAAGCACGTGAAAAGTTTTATAGGATTTTCATGGGTGATTACACATTAAAAACAACTTTCCCATGAACCAACAATTTATTTAAAATAAAGCATAATAGTAAATTAAATATTAAATATACTAACTAAATAGTAATCTAACAATATAAAATAAAGTTTGGATCATTAAATGACCCAAAAAACTCCCCCTTGATCCAAAGGGGTATAGAAAGATTGGAGAAAAGAAATGTGGGTCATCCAAGTAGACTCTACCATAATTGCAATTGGTACACTATGCATCCTAGACTGATCACATCCTGATCATCCTGACACTATAGTAGAACATGATCACACAACTATCCAACTACATTGATCCTCACACAAAATCTATCCAACAAGTGACTACCCTTTGTACTATGTATGACACATCTCAACTAATGCCCAATAATCACAAACATCTCATGTAGGCCTTTACTCAATACTAAAAATGCTAGCAACATAATGTTGACTTGTACCATGCATCATCAATGACTATTAAAAAAAATAATATGTAATATCTTCTCCCCCTATCAAGTAAGAGGTGAGAAGATGTGCAATAAATAAACTAGGTACAAATCACTAAAATTCTCCACATCAAATATCATAGAAACACTACATCTATGAAAGTGAAGAACATAAGACAAAAATGCTATTACATCAAATCCTAATCTTGAGCCTAGTAGCTCAGACAAGATGGGTAAGTCACTAGCTTAGAAGATATAGTCATCAGCTATAGATTATGCCACTTCATAGTCATTCCATCCATAAAAAAATGCAAATGAATATCTAGAATAGGAACTAAAATAATGACCAGAGTGACTGGAGTGAATAATAATGTTTGTTTCTACCTTCTATCAATGTCGAGAAGACCTCTCTCAGGAGGGACATTCTATAGAGAGATGTCCTATGCCACCATAATTATAGCATATGGCCTCACATCCAATAGAACTAGAGGAATAATAGCCACATGAAGAAGAATGCTTGTGCTTGTGTCCATGTGAATGGTGATACTAATGCTTTAGATAACTAGTATGACATCTATGTTTTGAAGAGCATGAATGATCTCTATGTCTAGAATGATGTTTATGCCTATAAGTGTGCCTATAAGAGTGTTTCTATTTCTATTTTTGAAAGTGCTTCAAAGAGTGTTTCTTTTTTGTCTCATACAATGGATTTATTGTTTTGGTATAGTATGCATCCTCAATATTTTTTCTTTATTTTTTTCAAATTATTACTCATGTTGAGTGAGCAACTCATAAATTTAATTGAATGTAGATTTGTTAAGCTTATCAATGAGTTGTAACATATCTAGAAATTTCCTGTAGCTTGGGCTAAGGCCATTCAAAACAATATAAATGAGCATTTCATCATCAATTTTTATACTAGTGGTGCCATATTCTTGTTTCAAATTCTTAATGCATGACACATACTCTGAAACATCTTCATCATCATTGAGTTTAGTGTTAAGTAACTACATAAGGAGATCAATTTTATTGTAAGTAGGTTGTTTATCATACAAGTATTTTAGAGCTTTACATGCTTTAGATTTGATAGCTTCAATGTGAATTATGACTTGTGCACTATAAGTGGATTTTAACAATGTAAGAGCTCACTTATCACATTTTTGAAATTTTGCAAGTTTTGTGGATTCAGTGGGCAATGTTGGTTTTTCTTCAATAAAATCCCACAATTCATTGAAGATTAATGCATTTTACATATTCATTTACCATTATTTATAATTCTTAGGAGTTAGGCATCCAGTGTCAGAAATGAGGCTCACAATTTTAACCATAATGCAAAAAAGTAAGGAATGCTATCAAGGTTTTTCCTTTACCTTTGAAATATTTTCCATTTTATAAATGATCCTAGGACTTGTGAAATACTATATGTTCTCCAAGAATACAAATATAATGAAATAGGAAAAAAAAATACATTTTGAAGGTTTTAGTTTGAACTAAAAATGCACCTTAATACATCATTTATAATAAATTTGTTTGAAAAAATCATATAAATAAGTTTCAAAACATAAATTTGATTATTTCAATGTATTTGGAATGCCACAAACCATGAAGATCACCTAGTCACATGACCACCTTTACAGACGAGACGATGTACAACTAGTGTTTGCAAGAATTATGACTTACACACTTATGTCTTCATATGAATCAAAAAATATTCTCAAAAGAGAATTTTCCTCAAAAATATTATCCAAAAATAAAATTATTTAAAAAATAAATAATTGAACCCTTGACATTCCCTTTTCAAACCACTTCACAAAATTAAGCTATCAAAGTGCTCTATGAGCATTTATAAGTTTATAAAGATAGGAATTTATATATGAACTTGATGTTTTTTCTCTAGTATAATAAAAAATAATTTACTTAGGTTATAAAAATTAATTATTCCCTTAAAATTACTTTTCAAAGTAAAATTTCATTCTACTAAAGCTTGTTATGGGACCCACAAAAACCTAAATATTTGTCAAACTATAGAGAAAATTTACAAAATCAAAATTTTTATTATCTTGAGATTTCCAACACCATACAAAATATCTGCAACACCATGGCTGATCTGAGAAATTCCTATACTCCTTATGCAACCCTTAAGCCATACAAAACCCATACAAGATTGAATCTTTCACCATTGGGTAGTGTCTGAGACTTTCAAAAAGAATTTTGAGTGACAAAATTTTATTTTTGAAGAAGCAAGATGTTATGGAGGTCATACTTCTAAAAATTTAGGTTGTGAAACTCAATATGGCAGGTTGAAAATATTTTGGATGTCTTTGGGATCAATTTATGTTCTTGAGGAACTCAGATTCAATTCAGTAAACAAGCAGATCAATTGCCAAAGAAATGGGAGCTATTTTCTCTAAACATACGCTTATCCAGAATGGAAAGGCCATAAAAATTCATATGTGCGCTGTACAATAACAATTTTTCATCTTAAAAACCTCTTAGATGCTTTTTTTAATTGATAAATGCTCTTTAATTGTTTAGAAACATATCAAAAACTCAGTAAATGAATTAAATGAAGGTTGGATCCATTTATCACATTCCAAAGAGACTTCCAAGTTCAAAAAGGCTATACAAATGGTTTTTTAGTAGGTTTTGGGGTTTTTAAAAACATGTCTGAGTCAATATATGAATTAAAAATCCAATCTTGAATGCTTAGAATAAAGTTTGGATGTACTACCAGGGAGTAGGCTATACACAAACTATTTTCTCAAAATTTCTCAGACTTTCTAATGTAAAATTATTTGAAAAATTAATATATTTTAATAATTTTCCAAAAATTTCAACATTAGACTAAGTATTGAAAAGAAAGGACAAAATTTTAAAAGGTAATACCATATACTATTCATCCAAATTCTAGAATTTGATTTCACGTGAGGATTTTCATTTTGCCTCTCCCATATTCACCTTGAATTTACCATGCGTTAATAACCTTACTCTGATACCACTGTTGGCCCAGATTCCAATGCAAATAATGAATAAATTAGATTATGTTAAAATCCTTTCACACCAAAAATTATATTGTATTGTTTCTCGAATCATTATTTACAAAGCACATGAAAAGCTTTATAGGATTTTCACGGGTGGTTATAGGTTAAAACCAAATTTCCCATAAACCAACAATTTATTTAAAACAAAGCATAATAGTAAATTAAATACTAAATATAATAATTAAATATTAATCTAAAAATATAAAATAAACTAACTTTATATCATTAAATGACCCAATATAGGTCTCTTCTATAGATTGAAAACCAATCTCATTTATTTGTTTTCCTATAGACTTTATAATGATGCAGACCTATAGATCACATAGCTTCCTTCTTGATCTCTATATTAGGTCTACATAGACCTATCCTACATTTGGACCTTATGTAAGCTAAGAAATATTTTTCTATATGGATCCTTATTTAAATATCAAAGATCATAGTCATGAAATAATACCGTAATCTCAAAGGATAGACCCTATGTGTTCCAAATCTTGAAATCAGTGTTTCATGGTGTCAAAACCTTATTGTTGACAACCCCTAACTATATAATTATGTTTGATTATGACATTTTATCAATATTTAATGGTTATGGGATGACCCTTACAAGATTTTCCTCTATTTTGACCTAGGTCATAATTAATCTCCACTTGAAATATCTTATATTTTGACCTTTAATATTGACTACCAATCTACTTCCTCATGATTGAATGAACACTATTGATTTACTTGGGCCCACTTTCTTCAACTTTTAATACTAAACATTGATATTGATCTGTATTAGATGAAAACCATTGGATTTTTATCTCATACACTATCAATCTTAATCTATATGAAATAATATGATCCATATATCTTTTGCCAATTTAATGCACTTGTGACACTTGGTATTTTCTCATTTGTTCCTAGAATCTGTTAACCTGTTGACTCATTTCTCACTGTTGATCTAGAATCTACAATCAAATGTGAATCATTAGATATTTTAGACCCAATGAAATATATCTAATCACCACTTCCCATTAGATTTTATCCAATTGAATGCCGACCATCGATCTTGGAGCATTTGAATTTTAACAGATAGTTCACAAAGCTTAAACTTGACGTCCCTGTGCATGTTTCACTCTACAAGTCTACCTTTGAAGATTTATATATTGAGATAGATAAATTTTAAAGATATGAATTTTAAATACGATTATATTTTCACTAAAATAATTACATCTATGTGGTCTTTTGACCTGAGAGGTTTTCCTAAGTGTATTTAATAAATGCGCAATCAAGTTGATCTATCCATTTTTGCATGACATGCTGATGATAGTTTGGGTCTTATATACTTGTGAAAGAACTTTAAAGGATAAAAATGAGTTTTTTAGACCTATAAAACCTAATTTATATCCATGAAGGTCATGCTCACAATGAGAACATATTGCATCTCTTCCCTTACAACTCTAGACCTGTTTCAAGACTTACTTCCCAAAGATCAACAAATCACACTTTAAGCTTGATTAAAGTGTTTCAAAAGATTTGTAAGTAATATGTGATATTTTTATTCATTTTAGTTCCACTCATTCCATCCATAATTTTTTAAAATTTATCACTCCATACCAATATCTCTAGAAACTAATCCATATAGGCATATTTGCATATGTAGGCCAAAATTGGCCAATAGGCCCAAAACTCTTCTTCCTAGAGTTTGTGGATGGTTGGTCCTAATATTCATAGACATAGGAAAGGGAAATAAAATTGAAAAAATAATCATAAGGATGACATGGTGTCCAAAACTTTAGATCCTTTGGTTTATGAGATGCTTCACCAACTTTAGTCAGATTTAAAAAACATGGTGAGGAAAGATGATTTTGATGTAGTAAAAGGAGACAATTTTTTTATTAATAATCAATTGGAAAATTTGAGTGGATATTTGACCAATATTATGATTAAATTTAAAAAAATAATCCTGCATCAATCCATTCATTTTCTTCTAATTTGAATAATCACAACTCCAATACTGGTTTGAAGCACATGCTACCAAAATTGGAAGTGCACAAGTTTTAATAATAAGAATCCACTCAGTTGGATTAATAAAATAGATGATTTATTTGATCTACATCATACCTAGTGTAACCCTCAAATTTTTTAAACCTCATGGTTACCTTCATGACATGTCACTTCAATCTATGGTCTTTTCAAATGATGAACTTTTCTCCTATCTCAAGGTCAATATAGTAGTTTGATCACCAATGCTTTTATTGGTGACAACACTATTCAAAGATCTCAAGATATATAGTTTTCTTAATAGATTCACTATGAGTAATAACCTTTAATACCAATCCTTATACATGTTTTCCTTTCATTTGATAATAGTTATAGCCCACACTTGGCATATGCCATCTAAGGATTCTTTCGAGAATAAGATAACAAATTTAATAGAACAACACTTATGCTAGCATCAAAAACATTAAAATAGACATAATATGACCTTTATTGATCTTCACCTGATGTAAATTTTTTTTGAGACCTTAAAAAACCTATCAAGTTCAATTATCCTTTGTTATAAGGCTTAAGACTCTTCATTTACCTGTTGGCTGGGGTATCCTCCTTGTAGCCCTACAAACCTTAATTTTTGATCATATTTTTATTTATATTAGTTTAGTCATGAACGTAAAATTTTTTTTGGATACCAATTATACTCTTACACAACATACCTAATAATTAGATTTGCTTCCTTTGTATGGATTAGTACTTCCTTCATTAGGCCCTACTATTATTAGCCCTCCTTTCATGCAAAGCTCCTTGTCCTGAGCAAAGTATAGACTTTTTGACAAAAATAAGAACCTTTAAAGATACCCTTTAACTCTTTATGGGTGAATCAAACATTTATTTTCCCTTTCATTTGAAAAAAAACCACTTTTCTAGATTGGCCTACTCTCCTTCGCTTGCATACACCTAAAACTTGAATTTGGTTTTAATTTTTCATAATTATCCATACTACACAGGTATAAAACCACCCTAAATATTTTGGTAACATTTATAAGGAAAATATTCCAAATTTTCATGTATTTTGGATGGTTATAACTCATTCTAGAGCCCAAACCCTAGTTTAGGGCTTTCCAAGGGCCTATACAGGGCTGAGAGCATGATAAATTCAACTATGTGTGTTATAGGATGCTTAAAGGGATATATTTAGGTGTTTTAGGTCTATATAGTTTTCTTTAAACTTTTTAATTCATTAAGCACATCTTAAAGACTTTTTGCTCACCCCAATCAAGGTCTGTCCAAGTTGTTTTCACTGTGTTTTTATAACAGTGAATAAGGGTTTGCCAATGATTTCATCATATCCCTGATTCATAGGTATATATGGATTAAAATAAAATTTAATTTATCTCCTTAGACTATTATCATGTTTAAAATGCTTCCACCAAGCAATTGTTTCAAAAAACACACAAACTCTTTCTTTACTATCTGTGCACTATTATTTACAGGCTCGAGAGCAGGGTTTTTGTGATTTCCAAGCATTTAAGAGTTTTTAAGTCTTGAATTATTCCAATATGGACTCTTAATTGACCCAAATACCTACTCATATACTTATTTAATTCCCATTCATTTATTTCCATGTGGATCTAACCTTGAAATAGTGGACTATGTGTTTGTCTAAGTACCTTATTTATGATCCTTTATTCATTTCAAGAGTTCTAGACTTCTTTGTCACAAGATAACATTTAATAATAATTATTATAATACATCTAAAGGTTATTTATGCAACAATATGATCATTCTTTGTCTATGCTCTATAGAGATCCATACACACACATACATAGGTCTGTCATTGTTGAAACCAAAATTCCATAAGTGAAACATTGTTTATATAACTTTAACATGAGAGAAAAATACCATTTCTTATTCATTAAACTAGATACTTACATAAAAATATTTATACACTCCATGATCCATGTCAATGGCTTCCAAATCCTTATTATTCATCTTTACATTTCTTGTTTATCAAGCCTTCTCTTTCTCCTTCACTCATACATTATCTTCTTTTCCTAGTTATCATTTTTATCTTCTTAAATGAGAGATCATCTCTCTCTCTCTCTCTCTCTCTCTCTTTGAATGAGAATAATGAATATATTACTCTTTCTGAAAGAGTATCCTCCTCCTATGCCAACTTGGGCTCTAAATCCAACTAAGAATATTTATTTACAACAACATGCTAATTTATAAAATTCCCTAACAAACATATATGGTTGGCATATTTCAACCATTCCCTTGATTTGGTCCACAATCCAAGATTGAATTACAATGTAGAGATATTCTCTAACTACTTTTACCTTTTCACTCTTTTTCACTTATTACATTTGACATTTACATTTACTCCTCCTTAAACAACATTTGGAGGGAAAAACAAAGATTCAAATTTGAGTTCAACTCATAACTAGAACATGATTTAAGATTTACATGCTTGATGGTCTTATCTTGACCATGACCTCTAAAGCTATTGTATATTCTCCTACATCAATACCTCATGTGTGTAAAATGTGACCATGGAATATATATATCTAGAACCATATAAATTCCTTAGGTATTGGTGGTTGTGTTCTAAAAATAAAAATAAGGGTGCTCTTATTACCTGGTTAATATTTATTGAGTAAATCTAGATTTACTATCATAAAAATGTCTTAAAAAACTACTTTCACTAGTTATCCAAGTTACCAAAAAAGGTATTGTTAAGGATTATATTCAAAAAGTATAGAATTTATCTATATGAGTGGATGACATCAATGAGAAAAAAATGACTAACATGTTATTGAGGGGGATCATGGATAACATCCAACTTGAGGTTCACATGTTTAATCCAATTTACATTTTTGAAGCCATACCATTCAAGTGCTAAGAAGAGAAGAAAATATAATCAAATGCAGGGCTTTCACTCATGGCTATGAATTCAATTTCACAATGCCATCATTTCCTCAACCTACAAGATTAACCCCTTAGAAAATTTAAGATAAGTGCGTAAAAGGGTTGTGTTTTTGTTGTGACATCAAGTAGAGAAAATGATATAAATTTATGGAAAAGAATTTGTTCTACATTGAATGTACCAATGAAGATGAAGAAGATGATGGAGCCTTAGTGGAAGGTTTAGAATTTTTAGAATAATCTAGATATTATCACACGATTATCTCCTATCATGCCCTTTCAAGTATTATTATCCATTAAACTTGTTGGGTATTCTACTAAGATCAAAGTTGGAATAGAGAATGCATTGAAGCTTGAACAAAGCAATAAATGAAAACGAGAAATCTACTATAAGATAGAAATCAAGATTGAAATAAAAAAAATTAATTTATATATTTAGCTTTATAATAGGTGTACAAATGGGAGAGATGAAATGTAACCACCCCTAAAATAGTGGTAAAAGAGCCTAGGATAGGTATGTAACTCTCATACCAACTAACTAATAATGATGGTCAAGTGTAACTATTTATGATAAATGACACCTAAGTAATATAAACCATATGTGTAAGAATAATCTAAATAAAATAAATAAACAAAAAATAATATCTTACACTAACACTCCCTTTAAGTGTAATTTAGGTGGGTAAAGGAAATGGATCCCAATAACTAGGCATGGTGAGGTACCCATGTACAAATCAACTCTTGTAAAGTGGAGAAAAGGAGAAAATCCATAGGAAAAACTCCCTCCAAAAGAGAGAAAATACTCTCTTGAGAAATAGAGAGAGAATAAGAAGAGGGCTATAAAGACCCCATTGAAGATAATGTTGAATCATCCAATACTCTAAGTATAGCTCACAAGCTGACTAATGTATATAACAAAATACTCTGACTGAAGACTAAATAAGCTATATCCACATTGAATAATGTTTCTTCCATTTTCTAAAGGAATAACATGATGTGTGTATTGAAAAATTTCCCATTCCATAAAGGAAAATAAAGGCAACAGTATGCAGATATATGAAAGTGGTCCAAATTTGATGTGTGGCATAAATTTGGTAAAATCATGCACAATAACAAAAGGTAATGACATTAAAGTAGACATATTATAATGATGTGGAACATTTGGTGAAGTATTTTCCATGTGAAATGTAGATCATGGCTCATCAACTAAAGAAGGAGAATCTATAAGAAGAGATGAGTCATTGATGCCATCAAAAAGTGTACTCTCCCTAAAAATAATAGAGTCCTTAAAAGTGTAAATATGTGATGGATCTATAAGAGAAAAATCATGTATAGGAATGAATGTATAATCTATAATATGATAGCTGAGATCTATTAAAATCTCATCTCATAGTAGGGGATTGATAAAAGGACGAACACTATACATTAGGAATGTGTAATCACAAGAAATAAAAGTAGGAGGAGAGAGTAAAATAGTCTTTGAATATAAAATAATAAGAAGATGAGGATAAGTGATATAAATCTCCATAGGATCTCCAAAAAGAGTCTAAACAATGCTCTAAATAGTGTAGGGACATTGTGTATGATCTATATGGAAATGAATATCAATGTAAATATGCAATAATAAGCAACCAAAAACCTTGTCACATGAGATATCCCACTTATTATACTAAATAGGACCAATGGGAGTAATAATCTCTATATATAGGAATGGAATATGATCTTTTTTTGTGAGAAAGCATTCCATGTACACACTTTAAGAAGTATAGTTGGTTTTTCCAAGAATAACCATTAGTGTGGAATTAAATTTTATCTGTAGGTATATCTCAAGTTAAGTCAACATTATTGAGAGAAGAGATACCAAGGAAGTGTAATGAGAAAAACTGCATAATGTAACCTATAATGACCCCCCACATTGTAAAAATAATGCAAGCTCAATGTGAGGATGTAAGACTTATCTAAGAATGCATCCAAGAATGAGTAATATGTGCCCAAAGAGTTAGAAATTAAAAGTGCATGATCTAGAGATGAAATTCAAACTAGGTAAAAAATGAGTCCAAACAAGTAAGAGCAATCAATGCATAAGTGATAATGCATGCTCAATGAATGGGTTTCAAGATTAGCTAAAAGTACATGAATAAATATAAGATTAATCTATGAAAATGACACCAAAGTGGCATGTAAGTCAAAAAAATGAGTGTGTGCACAAGAGAAAATTTAGGTCTCATAGTGAATCATTGATACAATCAGTAAAGACCCCTTTAAAGTTTGGAAGTAACACAAAACACTCAAGTGTTAGATGTCACAATCAATCAAGAATGTGTCGATGAGACATTAGTGCTTATGATGTCAAAAATAGAAAAAACATAGGTGATACAATCCAAGGAAGATGTTAGGATTTATTGATAATGCATCTATACTTTGAGAATAAGTATGGAAAAAGGTCCAAGAAGGGAAAGAAGAAAATTTGTCTCGCTTGTGAGGGGGTTTGGCCACGTATTAAACTAGGCCTTACCCTCCATCTTCGTTAGGTGAAAATATGAGGTATGCCAAAAATAATATAACTCTACTTATAATATGTTGACCCAAAATATCTACCAATGATATTAAGAAACTAGTCTCCATCACCATTAATGTCATCCACTCTTTTATTCACTAAAGCACCCACCATATATCCACCTCCCATTTTTGCCACTAAACAAGGTTTACCCACCATTAACTAAAAAAAAGCTTTAAATGGATTTAATAAATGTGTAATATCACTTTATGAATGATATTAAACATTATAATAAGTAAGCTATAATTTTATTTATTTATTTTAAAACAAAACTTTCAAATTGCCAAAAAAAAATTGTTTGGATGCCAAAAAAAACCTATCCACCCAAAAATGAAAGTTTTAAAAATGGATATTTGGTTCAAACAAACAATGGTTTTGGTGATAAGCTTGGTTAGAGGATTGGAAATAACTAGTGGAATATGAACAACAAGATTGATGAGGTGGATGACATGGAAGACATTGAGCAGGATTGGAAGGTAAAGGGAGGAATAAGAGGATTATGAGAATCAAGGTGTAGGTGGTTTTGAAGACCAAAGTGAAACCAAAAATAGACTATCTACAAGCTTGAGAGACCAACATGCATAATGAATATTACTATATGACTATGTTCACTATAAATGAAAGTCATTTATGCCTTAATGCATATTTAAATAAGAAGGACATATTAAAAATATTAAACCACGTGTTAGAAAATGAGTTTAATACAATGGAAACCATGCATCCTTTACAATACAATGATAGCATATTTGCACTCTTTGTGTATATGTAATTTGGAAAACTAGTTATAGTAGGGGATTTATGTTTTGACTCAATGTGAATTTGATGTTGGTAAATATTGAACTCTAAAACTACACCAGGAAAATTAAAGGATATTGGGCATGAAAAATTGGTGTTTTTGAGTAGTGAGTTCAAACAATTCACCTACAGAGCTTACAGTAGGGAGAGACAAAAAATAACATGCAACCATACACAAATTTACCACCAAGTTGGCATGAAATGGAGAGGAACCAACTTGTATGGATTTACCATGATGTTAACATCAAGTTGTGCACTCTTTATGCTTTTTTAAATAAATCATGTTTAGAGAATGTGCTATCAAAGGGAACTATATTTCCTCCTAAAAGATAAATCAATGTTGATATGCTTGTATGGTTTGGAAAACACATTGCAATTGAATGTAATGATCATGCACAACTGAGCCAAAGAATATAAAACCCACACAACTACATACAAATAAAAATACACCCACATATAAAAATTTTAGAAATGGAATTTAAAACAATATTTGAAAATTAAAAACTGATGATCTCATAATAAACTCAAACAACAGAAAAAATAAACATTCAATTTCCCAAAACTAGTGTTGTGATACCATGTCAGGGATTCTGCCAAGATCGAAGTTAGAATAAATAATTAACTAAAACTTGAACAAAGTAATAAATGTAAATGATAAATCCAATATAAGAGATAAATCAAGAGTGAAACAACAAAATTCCTCTATATATTTAGATTTACAATAGGTGTACAAATAAGAGATATGAAAAGTAACCACCCATAGAATAATGGTAAAAGAGCCTAGGATAGGTATGTAACTCCCATACCAACTAGCTAATAATGATGGGAAAGTGTAACTCTCTATGTCAAATGACACCTAATTAAAGATAAACCACATGTATGAATAATTAAAATAAAATAAACAAAGGGGAAATAATATCCTACACTAACAAAAGTCTTAGGGTGGTTGATTTCCTCAATAAATATAAGGTGATAATGTTGGTTGACTTAGAAATTACACATAAATTCATCAAAAATAAGTTGGATACTCATTAAAATGGTTTTATTTATCCAACTCTATAATTTTAGGTCATAATTTTAGATGGTAGCATGACCAACTATTCTAGACAATGCCATATTATTAAGATTTCCATGGGGGGATACATGCTTAATTCTCCTATGTTTTCTATTCCCATGGGTGGGGTTGAAATTTTTTTTGGAGTATAATGGATTAAAAATCTAGGCACAATAGAGATGAATTTACAAGTATTGCACATGTGATTTAATTCTAAAGGGAGGATGATTAAACTATTATCTTATGGAAAAAATCTCCCTAACTATTTAGTGCACACAAATGATGAAGATTATTAAAATATGGTTGGAAGATTTGAAACATAAATTTTTCCATATAATTTTAGTCAATGAATGTGTCTACACATCCTAATTTAAAAATTATTCTTGATGACCACCTAAGGGTTTTTAAAACAATGCCAAAATAATTACCACCAATAAGAGAACATGATCATGCCATAAAATTTATTCCTAGTATTACACCACTAAAAATCATGCCCTACAAATATCCACATTCCCATAAAATTCAAATTGAAAATATGGTATTAGATATGTTGGAGGTAGTATTATCAAACACAACCAAGGTGAATATTCATCCCTCATAGTCATGGTGCATAAGGAGGATGACACTTAGAGGATGTGTCCCAACTAAAAGGATCTCAACAAGTACATAATCAAAGATAAGTTTCCTATTCCATAAATTTATAATATTCTATATGAATTACATGGTGTTGTTTATTTTACCAGACTAGATCATTATTCTGGGTATCATCAAATTCAAACAAGAGATGAGGATATCCCTAAAACAAGTTTTATAACTCATAAAGGCCATTATGAGTTTATGGTCATGCATTTTGTTCTCATAAATACACCATCTAAATTTTAGAGTTTGATGAATATTATTTTTATCCCTTTTTAAAGGAAGTTTGTGTTGGTATTTTTTGATAACATCTTAATATATGATAAAACTTGGGAAGAACATTTGAAGCATGTGAAACAAATACTGTTAGTTATAGAATGACATAAAATTTATGCCAAACCTTCTAAATGTGATTTTAGAGTCCAAGAGGTTGATAAATTTGGTGATATTGTTTCATATTAGTTGACCCTAATAATATCAAACCTATGATGGAGTGGCAAGTGCCAATGACCCTCAAACATCTTCATGGATTTTTGGGGCTAATATGTTACTATAAAAAATTTGTAAAAATATATGACAACATAGTAGCTCCATTCATATCCTTATTTAATAAATGTTATTTTCATTAGATTGAACCAACTACCAAGGCATTTTAAAATCTAAAATAGGTTATGTGCACCACTCCAGTTTTGGCTACCCCTGATTTTTCCAAACATTTTGTTGTTGAATATGATGCATCAAGATACAACATGAGGGAAATAATCATGCAAGACATAAGACCCATTGCATTTAAGATTCATCAACACAATGTAAAAAACTTACTCAAGATAATCTATGAGAAATAAATGATGGCTATTCTTCATGTAGTTAAGCAATGGAGACCTTATTTGATGGGTAGACACATTCAGGTAAAGATTGATCATGTAGACTCAAATATTTTTTGGAAAAATTATTTTCATGAGAAGAACAAAAAAATGAGTGACTAAAATATTTGGATATACTTTCAAAATCATATATAGGAAATAAAAAAATAATGTGGTGGAAGATGTGCTATCCAGGATGGATGAGACCATTGAGGCCTTGTTATGTCTAATGACCATTTGGCAGGCATATTGGTTAGAGGAGGAATGATATGAATGGGAGAATAAAATAGATACATAGGTTTTTATTCAGAGTCTTCAACATGGTTCTAATGTTTTTGAAAAGTTTATATGTAAAGGTAATATAATATGGTACAAATATAGATTATACCTATGTAGGAAATATAGATTCAAGTAGAAGATCCTTCAGGAGCTTTATGTATCTCCAATAGAGAGCACTCAAGATTTTTGAATATCTATAATAAAATTAAGAAATATTTGTTTTGGGAAGGAATCAAGGGGGATATACAAAAATTTATGGCTAAACTCATGGTGTGTTAATAGAACAAAGGCGAAACATTTAAGATACCAAGTCTTCTACAACATTTATCTATCCCTAGCCAAAGGTGAGAGGAGGTTTCATGGATTTGATTATAGGGTTGTTGAGGTTTTAAGTTAAAAATGTCATAATTTTAATTATGGATATGATCAATAAAATATTCTCATTTTTTTTCCTTATCACAACCATTTTTATCTACTACAGTAGCTGATGATTTTCTCAATACAATTCACAAGTTGAATGGTACTCCTAAGATAATTATAAGTGATCATGATCCCATATTTACAAGTAACTTTAAGACTGATTTATTTGCATGTTTGGGTACTTATTTGGCTCATATCTCATCATATCATCCTTAATCTAATGAGAAAACTAAGGTGATCAAAAATATGTAGAAGGATATATCTATTTTTTACATTAGATAAAAAATAATGATGGGGTCATTGGATACCACTAGAATAATGGTGGTATAAAAATTCCTTCTATACCTCTTCTAAAATGTCTCAATTTATGTCACTTTATGGTTATCATCCCCTATCCATCACTTTAGACCTAAAGGTGCATCCCAGTATTTGATCTATTTAAGAACACATTCACCATCAATAAGAGGTGCTAGCTAGTTTGAGAGAGAATTTAACAATGCCACATAATCTAATGAAGTAACAAGAGAATCAAAACTATAGTGAGATGAATTTTAACATAGGGGATTGGGTCTATATGCACTTACAAATATATAAATAGATGTATATGAATCAATAGAAAAAGGATAAAAACTATCACCTAAGTATTATGGTCCTTATTAAATCTAGTAAAAAATTAGCACTATGGCATACAAGTTGGAGATACCCCACTCTACTCGCATACATCCTACATTTCATGTATATTTATTGAAGAAGGTAATTAGATAGAATTTATACCCCAATTGAGTCACTAAAATTAGATGAATAAGGTAGATTCATTATGGAACCTGAGATGATCCTTCACACACAATAAAACATTGTGAGCAAGAGAGATTTAGGAATATTTATTCAAATGGAAGAATTTTAATTATGAATATGCAATATGGGATGATTAATATTTCTTAAAAAAACATCCTGATTTGTTCCATTGTTGAGGGAAACATTATTTTTAAGGGGAGAGGTATGCTATGCCCTTATCCTATAACATCTAGAGATATGTGTGGCTAACTTGTAGCTTACATACCTTTCATATTATATTATTACATTTATCTATGTTCCTATTAAGGTTGACCTATGAAATAACCATGGTTAATTAGGGTACACATAAGAGTGGTGGTTATTATTTTGTCATCATATTACCAATTTTTCTCTTACTGAAGTTTTTTGGAGGTTCCCTCAAAGCGACTCATTCATATTTATCAAGTATTTTACTCTTTCATAAATTATTGGTGTAGATTTTATTATTCTATTCTTAATTATATGATATATTATTCCATTAAATATAACTGATTTCATTACAAATTCACACACATATGAGACATGAAACCCAAGTCAAACTCATGTCATGTCAATTAAATATTCAAATTATGCAGACAATAATATTCATTACAGTAATACATATTCAAAAATAATCCATGAAAAAGATACCTGATAACAATCATGGAATCACACAAAATATAAAAATACATGATATAAATCATGTCACCACATGCATAATAATCATGGACATATATACATAATATCACAAGCATGATGCATAAAAGCACTCAAGTTAGGGCACACTTTAAATCAACTCTAACCCAACACAAATAACTTATCCATGACATGGATAAGAGGATAATAAACATAATATATGCATGATGTGACAACAAATAATCTGTATACTCATATAAACACACAATGTAACACCCAACAATGATCACACTATGTAACATGCATTAATAATCACTCATAGAGTACATAATGTAATACACAATCATTAAAGATATAATACACCATGTAATAAAAAATGGTCATGTATAAAACATAAAATGTGACACATAATGGTCATACAAATAATATGTAATGTAAAACATAATGGTCAAACATATAATACATAAAATAATCAACATGCATAAAATAATCAATGCTAGTGGACATATAGAATCGATTTCATCATCAAAGCATATAAAGGTGAAATAGCTATAGAATATAATAGTATAAATAGTATACACATGATGAATTCATGTATAAACAATCTAAGTAGCTCAATATGGTCAAATAAATATATAATCTTTAAAATTTACCAACATTTCCTTAGGGTAGGCACGCATAAAATGTATAAAGGTAGCCCTTAAGCACAAGGAATGTCCCACATATAAATTCCCATGTATAATATATAACCTATATGTATTGTATCCCACTAATTTATACCATGAAAAAATGTGTGTATAAATGTATATGTAATGTACCATGTATATGAAATAAAATAATCAATCATGTAACTAGCAAAGCATGTCATGCATATGTCTTTATTTTTTTTCAATATTTTAATTTTTATGAATTTATGGTCTTTTTATTTTTTCAATTTTTTTGATATGAATAATGTGAATATAACAATCCTAATATGGAATACAAGGGATGCACAAATTCAATAGAGAAAATAATAATAAAATGCTCATCTCTAGATATAGGATCTAATCGAATGCCCATATGTCATCATCATCATCATCATCATCATCATAATCATCATCATCATCATCATCATCATCATCATCATCATCATCATCATCATCATCATCATCATCATCATCATCATCATCATCATCATCATCATCATCATCATCATCATCATCATCATCATCATTAGTATTTACATTGATCACCTTCATATTTATTATATGTTATGCATTCATATTTAATTTTATTCAATTATATATGAATGCTCATGATTTATCTTATGAAATAATACCATTTTTCTTATCCTTAAGTCTTTAATATTTTGGTGCTCATTATTTCCATCATGATAAATCTTGATTGTATTATATTCAAACATGAATTTAATACACTTTTTTGGAATATAAAATTTATATTGCATATATTTTAATAACCATTCTATTATTTTATCTATTTTTGGATTAATTCAACCCTAATAGGAAAAAATTATTGAAAATATTAGACAGTTTAAGACGTTCAATTCACATACAAATGTGAGTGTAACTAGCATAATAAAATAAATTTTTATTTACATAAGGCATTAGAGGAATTAATTAATTTGATTTTTTTTGGTATGTAAAGGTTTTTTACAAGATAAAATCATCAAAACTAGTTTGTAATGGGCATGTGAATGCTTTGAATTAGAAATAAAATGTCTACATGAGCTTGGATATGTCCATGCTTCCTAGACACCTACACAATTTGACATTGTCTATGAGGATAAAAACTATCCCATCTGTCTGCAATAATCTGTGATATTTTTTATTGATGCATCAACATTTGATAAGGGTTATTATGTATGAAAATGTTTTGGATCCCATGCAAATGGATCTATTATCCTTATCCTTGCTTCAAACCCTAATGGTACACTATATGACCAATGCAAAACATGGATAATAGGTGAAAGGGAAGGGTTGAGATAACCTTATCCACCCCATAAGGATAATTTATATCTATATATCCAATAATACAAAGAGGAAATTCAAGCCAAACATGATTTTCCCACCTAGCTAAGTGTGTACACTATTGTGTAATACTAGCATGAAATGCAATCCTATATATGGATTTAAACACTTGACAACCTATGATTTAACATTAAAATTATATTTAGAATTATTTAATTTTTTTTCCTTTGAGGGGTTCAATATTTATAAATTTTAGGATAGTTTCTCTCAATGTGTAGAGTGATTTGTATTGATAGATAGATAAGTTCTACTATCAATATGATTAAGCTTGATATGTTTATATAGTTGAATATTTAGGTATTTTCCTCTAAAATAACATGTGAAATGTATAGGTTGAACCATATAAATAATTTTAATTTTATAAAATATAAATTAAAGGGCATACAAACATGTCTAAACGAAGTGGATAGGTACATAGTGGTATAACTATATAAGAAAGGGCATAATTTTTCAAAATAGAGGAATAAATGATTTGAGATCAAGGGACAATCTAAGAATTATGTTAATTTGTTTAGGTAGAGACTAATAAAATATTATGTAACATTAGTGGTAATTTATTAAGGGTGATAACATACATAAAATAATGCCTAAGGAAAAATTTGAATAATGTTTATGTATGCATGAATAAGTGAAGTATGTAAGAGATTAGTCAAATATGACATTGTTTAGTGTGTAATACCAAATATGAGTGTCTACATTTTCCCCATTTTTATTCTAGTAATGTAAATTCTAGAGTAAAAGGATAATCATGATGGGTGTGTTCAAGTAGGTACTGAGTGTTATGCCTTGATTCATGAAAACCTACCATGAAAAAATTAAAAATAAGATTTCACTTATAATATAAATATAAAGTAAAAAATTAAACATATGTGAAATGAAATATTAAAAAATGAATATATTTGTATCTGTGAAAACCAATATGTCTTCTAGAGACTTATTTTCTAGAGACAATGGAGAATGGAGTGATCATGCCTCATGGGTTGAGATAAATATGCCCCAATCTACATTGAAATGGAGAAGTGCCTAGAAGTTAAGTCACATAAAAATTCAACCCCACACAGCTCACTAATTTATGAAATGGAATCCACTATGGATTCTAATGAATATTATAAATACCTAAGAATATGAGTAAAGTTTTAAAATAATCCACTATAGATGGATTATATGATTCAATCTAAGTTGTACCTAAGTAATCTTTGAGTAATACTTGAGTGTATTTTTTGTAGAATGTGTCACATATGCCCTTCATATATTCCTAATAAAATAAACCATGTAATTCAAGTATAATAAATGGTGCCAAAGTATCAAAATATCCATGAACATGTGAACATGTAACTCACATACGCCCCCAATATGATGATATGTGTAATCTAAGTCATATAATTTGTGAAATAATTTCATAGAATATGTGAAATTATACTCATAATATTATAAACTCAATTTATCATACATGCCTAATTTTATGACAAAACCTATCATAACATGATAAAATATATAATAATATATGTAAACCTATACCATTTTGAAATAATAAGTTCCCACAGTCTGAAATATTTAACTGTGAAGCTTATATCTAATATAAGCCACTATGCATGCCCCCTTTGAATATGAGGGATGTAGCCTACAAATTTATCATCTCAAAAGGAGGTAAATAGCTCATGTTATATATAAAAAGATATAAATAGTGTAAAACATGTAGATAGTATGTCATCATAGTAAGAATATATCATATGACTATATATGAAACACACATCTTGAGACATAAAAGTTTTATGTCAAGATATATATAATAATGAAAAATGTAGTGAGTATGAAACGTAACAATGAACATCCATAAATTAAGAAATAACTATGTATAAGTTTCATGATATGTATTTTGACACTATAGACAAGAAGATGAGTGTGTGATATGGATCACTACATAAAATCTTAATAAATAATCCTATATTTATTTTCACATAGGAAAAAAAGCCACACATATATTCCATGGTAATTGAACATGTAATAAAACACACATAATATCATCAATGTCACACAAGGATAAAAATATACACAATAGAAAATAAAATGTCACAGAAGGTAAAAGCCACACATTATAGACAATCAAATACCCAACATAAAAATATTAAAACATAATAAACCATAAAATTTCACAGATATTTAAATTCAAACAAAAAAATATAAAGAGACATAATTTAATATACAAACAAACATCACATCATGTAACACACAAAAACATCAACCATGAATAGAATAAGAAAGGCTAATCTACAGAGTCAATGTATGTCATCATTTCATATAATAAAATATAAAACTAGTGAAATAACACTCTAAGTTGTATGATTCATCATAAGTCATGTATAATAAATTTAAATTAGCTCAATATGATCAATGTAAATAGAAAAAAAGATAAACTATGTAACGTAGGAAGATGTCTCTAGTGAAAACATTCCCCCAATGTAGGAAGGTAGCTCCTAGGTCTAGGAATGTCTTTCATATTTGTGTCCATGTAATATGAAACTTATATGTCTTGCATATCATTGATGTATACCATGAATCACATGTGCATTGAAAAATAATATATAATATGTAATTTATATAATAAATCATAAAGTGATCATGTAAAAAAGTAATACATGCCATGCATTAGTCCTTGTTTTTTATTTTTTGAATATTTTGTAATTTTCTAAGTTTTCTATTTTTTATAAATTTACGTGATGATAATGAATGATCCCATAAATTTCATTATCACATGTAGGTCATGTGACAAATGTGGATATTGTTACCTTTCATGATTGAGTATTACCTTACATATTTGTGTCAGAATCTAAAAAATAATCTCATCCCATGACATATGAATCATGATCATCATCAACCATATGATATTTTGTATGATTCATAACTCTATGAATCATAGTACTATATTGATTATAAATCATAATAATAGACTATGGCTATGTTCAATATGGAACATGTGAAGGAGTATGTAACACCTGTCCAGGATGTGTTGGAGTAGATAATGAATCACATGAATCTTGAATAAAAATATAATGTAATGGAACCTAAAGTAATTATCTTCTAGGAAAATATGTTATCTTCTTGTAAGGTATATGATTAGAGTAAAACTTAGTAGGTTATTCAAATGATTGTGGTAGTGGTGGGTGTGTAGGAGGAGTAATCTCTTGACAAAGAGAATATTCATATGGAATACATGGAACTATGATCACCCTAATTATACGTATATAATTCAAACATATGTGTAATATGGTACTACATACATCTTATGTATCTAAATACATCTTAAAAACATGTTAAATGTTCTTGTACTTGGTAGAGCTAAGAATAAATTAAAAACTATCGATAGACCCACTTGAATTATTAGTTTGATCCTCCCAAGAAGGTTCTATTTGAATCCATACAATAACTTAACCATCTTTGTTGTATCCATCAAATATACTTGTGTATGATAGAGACTAGTAAGAAGTGTCATGGTGGAAATATTTTCCCTTGAACCATTATCTATCATGACTTTGTGTATAGGCTATGAATCAATGTACGCATATACAAATAATGCCTCATTAAAAGACTCACATCAATAATCTCATTATTATCAAGGTAGATAGTAGGTCTATTTATCTATATGATATAAAGTGTGCTAATAATACCATATATAAATATAAAAATTTAGAGAAGGATGTGCATTATAAATCATATGAACTTTAGGCTAAGCAGTAGTTTCTTATGTTACAATAGTAGAAAATGGATATGGATATATTTTTAACTTAGAATTACCATTAGGATATACCTTTAAATCATATATAGATTTTTTAAGATAATTTTATTTGTCATATATCTAATATTTTATCTTATGTTCTAAACTACTGCATGTATTAGTTGAATTTCCTATGCATCTATGCTAATCACAATATGCATTACTATAAAACCCCTTAGGATGATAATTTATCATATCAACCTATTCTTGGGGAGGAAGAGATATCAAACTACACTGAAATAAATTTTTAAACACCTTGTGAGGAGGTTTTGGTAAGTGTGATAATTTCCTTCTTGGAGGACCTGAGAGAATAAGCCTTGGTTGTGAAAATGTGTTAACTTCTAGTTTTTCATCACCATTATTAGTATCACTTAATTTTGATTTGAAAATCTATTATGTATAAAATTTTCATGATAAGTGGTTTGAGGGGTTCACCAAAACTTTATTTTATTCATTTTGATACGTTTAAATTCTTTGTCATTAATTATGTGAGATAGGTCATCAAAAGATTATAATCGATTGAACACAATAGATTTATGTAGAGGAGAATGAAATATTTGCATGAATAAATATGTTAATGCATTTTATCAATTGGATTTTCCAATTTATAAATCATAATATTTTAATGGATCACATAATCATTTATAGGTTCATTTGAGACTTTCTTAAGTTTTAAAATCTTAGCATAAGACATATTCTCATTGATGTTTATTGAAAAGTGTGCTAAAAATTAATCAAATAAATAATTATAGGCATGAATTGATTGGAATGGAAGATCATAACACCAATAATATACATATTCCTTAATACTCTATGGAAAAAAATTATCATCAGGTAAATAGTGTAAACTTGTGTGAAAAAAATGAAGATGTTATCTATTACACCCTTACCATCATATAATGTAAGCTTTAGTGACACAAAACTTATTGATAAGGGATAATATGAGATATCAAGATCTAGTGTATTATATAATAATGTGTGATAATAATTGGTTTGGCCTAATTTATAATAATTATATTATATTTTTTAAACCTTATTATTTAAATTAGTAATTATTTACACAAGGGTTTGAGCATCTGACAGAGAACTTTTTTTATCAATGGATGGTGTAACATGATTAGTAATCATAAAAGGTATGATATTATTATGTGTAGGGATAGTAATATTAATCTAAGGAAAACCTTTTGTTCCTCCATACCTTTGATGGGCATCGCATGTGTAATAAAATGTGTAGATGTGGGAATAGTAATAGTTTCAAAACCTATTGTAGAATTAGTATGTCTAAAAGGTGTATTAATATTAGGAAATAGTTCATGTTGTTGATCCAAAGATATGAAAAATTTATCATTATATGCATTTTTTACTTGTAATATTATCTATAGGATGTATTCCATCATTGTGTTCATTATCTTATTGACCATTTTAAGATTTTACATATGATCATTAACAACATTTTTCACTTCTATTTGTTCAATATTAACATTTGCATCAACATAAGAAGGAGAAATTTTTGATTCATAAATTTTATCCATTTTATATACATGTGATTAATATAAATAAATATGGTTATGTTTAATTTCAACACAACTTAACCTAGTAATTCACCTTAGAGGGATAAAATGACTAGTGTCATTAGATAGCATATAATATGAGCATGAAAAAAATCAAAAGGGATTAGGATAAAGCATAAATTATTGTGGTATAATGGGAAATCATAAATTAGGTTTAAAAATTAGAGATAAATAAAAAAATATATAACCTTAGGACAATTTAAGGAATCTAGGGTTTTTTGTGCTCAAGATAAGGAAACAGGTTCACAAATATGGTTGATCTATTTTTGGATTAAGTGTACCTAATATGATAAAATTATGGAAAATCTAGATTGATTAATATGTTTAATTGATATACAAATTTGAGTGTAACTATAAGAATAAAGTGACTTTTTATTTATATAAAACACTATAGGAATGAATTACTTAATTTGTTTATAGTATATGTAGGTTTGTGATAGGGTATAATCATTAAGAAACATTTGGAATGGGAATATGAATGCTCAAACATGGGAACACAATGTCTATGTGATTTTGGACAAGTTTTTTCTTATTAGAGCCTATACAATGTGGCACTATCTACTAGGATGTAAAACTATCCTTTATGTATATGTTGATCTATGACACTTTTGATTGATGTACCTACATTTGCTAAGGGATCATATATATTAAAATGTAATTAATATCTGATGAATGTCTCTATTATCATTATCTTTCTTAAAACCCTATATCTACACTATATGACCAATGCAAAATAAGGATAATAAGTGGAAGAGAAGGGTTGAGCTGACCTTAGCCACCTTTTGTGGCCAAATGCTACCTACATATCCACTACTCTAAAGAGTAAAGGAAAATTGAACATAGTTATCCACCTAGATAATGTGTGAAATCCTATGTAATAATATCATGTAATGAAATCATGTGAATAGATCTCAACACTTGAAAACCTATGATTTGAAATTGTAGTGGCATTAAAATTTAGCTCAAGGATTAATATTTTGAGGTTAAAGATTTGGAAAACTTAGGATAATTCTTATAAATATATAGAGTGATTTATAATGATAGATAAATAAGTTATAATTTTAATAGGATTAATCTTTATATGTTTATATAGTTGAATATCTGGGCAATTTCATCTGAAATAAGATGCAAAACATACAGGGTGACCTATATGAATAATTTAAAGTTTAAAAAATAACATTTGAATGGTGCATGGGAAATTCTAACCTAAGTGGACATATATTTAATGGTGAACCTATCTAATAAATGGTGGAACTATCTATAAAATAATAAAAATGATATGAGATCAGGAGATAATCTAAGAATGATACTAAGTCATTTAGGTAGAGACTAGATAAATCATGTGTAATAGTAATGGTGATTTTTAAAGGTTGAGCCCATAGATCTATGAATGACTAAGGAAGAATGTGAATGTAAGATGTGTATGAGTTTATGAGTCAATAATTCTAAATATTTCCAAATATAACATTATCAAGTGTCTAATACTAAATACGAGTGTCTACATGTCCAAGTGTAAATCACAATTATTTGCTAGTACACATCATAAATATCAATGAATCTAAAACCTTTGGCCTAAAAGTAATTGGTAATTTAATATGACCTGTCACTCGATCACAATATATAATGTGTTATAATTCATATATATTGTGTCATGTCTATTTTAAGAAGGGAATGCCACATGTATTTTCACCTTGTTCCTCATTAATTTGAATCTCTTAATGATAATTACCCTCTATATATACCTAGATAGTCAATAGGTCCAATCATGGATGTTATAATCTCTATGTGAATTATTCCTATACTAAGTCTTATTAGGCACTATTATTGGTGGATATTGTTATACCTATATGATCATGATGATCCCTTCATTATTAAACATTCTAAATATTCTATTGTCATGTTGCACAATCGTATGTTTTAGATTAAGGTAAAAACAGGTTTTGAAGGGACCCCAAAACCCTTTGACAAAATTAAAGAGATAGATCAATTACAAGCACCAGGATAAGCAATCCTTAAGCCTACTAAAAACTAGCAGCAAAAACAAGAAAAAATAGGGGCAACATCATTAACCATTTTATGTTCCACCCCCTAAAATTCCAAATAAAGATTTTCTCTTGCACAATCGTATGTTCTATGCCTAACTATTTTATAATAAATATAACATTATTTATTATTGATGTGAAAATTGACTCATAAATATATGTCGATTCGAAGGTAGAATAATAAAATTATTGTCAAGAAACATTGGTAATATAATGCTTGATTTATCATGTATACTAGTTACCTATAATTTGATAGAAGTTATATATCCATGAACTATACATTGTTTTAAAAAAAATTCACACATATTAGACATTCACCTTTGATACATCATGCAATGTGATGTTCCTATTACACTTGAGTTATACTGAGTCACAAAATTTCATATTACTAGAGCACTTAACGTGAAAGAATCATGACATAAATTATTTTTTCAACAAGTATTTTCATTTGTATCCTCATAAGTGCTTAGACGGGGCACCTTCACTTTATCCAATTTAATGGTTCTCACTATTTTTGAATCATATCTTTACTCTCTTATACCAATAGGTGTTAAATTTATATTAAAAAAATATTCATCTATGTTCACTAGAATTTTATTCTGATCAACATCACCATCCTCTTTTATAAATATATGATTTGGATCTTCTAAATTTCCTAATAAAGGAAGATCTAGTATTTTTATTTGTGTTATAAATAATATTTAATTCCTTTACTATATATTTATTTAATAATATACTTGGAGTTGGCTCTTTTTTGATGCAAAGGCATCCAAGGGTTCATGTAATCTTGCATCAACTAAAAAAAGAGTGGCTTATGTTTATGTTATCTTGTTATGTGTCTGTAATTATTGTAATAATGAAGATTATCCAAGGGAATATCAATACTCTTAAAATTTATTATCATTAATAACATCTAATAAGGAATAATTTTTTATATATACATAGTTATGAGCAAGTTGATTGAGTCTATCAACCATCGATACAATTCAAGATGTCACTATGTGTGTTTAATGGATAAGATAGATAGGTTATGGGGAAAAGGATAAATGGGCATAAACATATTACATAAACATAAATATGATTGAATATTTTGATTCCTCTCAAAGTGTAGTGAAATTTTAAAAAAAAATCATCTCAATCTGAGTAGTATGCTACAGTTATGTCCTTCAGAAGTTGGTTGTTTCATAATGACAAAACCACCAGTCTACATATGTTGGTGGTTTCAAAAGTGTCAATAATGGTTTCATAACCATCAATGGAGGTTTTGAAACTAGTGGTATTTTTAGCCTACAAATAGGGGAAGTTTCATCAAGAATGAAGTTAAAACAAAAATAATGGCCTAGAAAGATGAATAAACATATTTGGAGCATTTGTAAGGGGCTAAAGAAGGTTAAGAGGAATGAAATAATTTAAAGAAATGTCAGGAAATATATATAATTATATATAGGAGTGATTTAGTCAAGAGATTTACAAGTGATAAAAAGAGAATTCAAAGAAATAAAAGAGGGAGCTAAAGGTGAACTAGTACATGAGAGACTATGTATGGAAGTTCTTCATGCTTATGTTTTAATAACCCTGTAGGGGCATGAGTGTGTGTGGGTATGAGAATGATTGAGTTTGAATTCAATTTTAATATTTTAAAGATAAATTTAATGAATTTTTTGAACTTTTTCAAGTCTAGTAGTGTTCTTAAGTAGTGAGTGTCTAACCATGCACCATAGAGGTAAAGGAAATCGTTAGGTGGACCCCCTCTCTTGTGTTTGCATCATCTTCATTATATTTTATTGACTCCCCAAATTGATAAGTATGTAAATTTATGTTGGTATGAATTGTATGGAGGTATTATGGATGAATGAAAATAATCATATTATGGAATATATCCCTCATTAGGATCCACTATTTTATAATATTTGAAAGGTTGATTATTTGTTGGACTTGTATACAAACATCCCTCATGGAAAAACTTTAGGCATATATGTAGGGTAGATGGTACTAATTCCATTTCATGAATATCAAAATATTTAGCATCACATGAAACATATTAGTTAGCATTTTATGGAATGCAAAATATTTAGCATCACATGAAACATATTAGTTAGCATTTTATGACCTACTTTCACATCCAAAGTAATTTATCATAGTACTTGGAGAGGAATATTATAAAAAATTATGATATTCTTATCTAATTTATTAAAACAACCATATTGATACCCAATGTTTTTATAAATGTGATGTTTTGTATATTCAATCTTGATTCATTATCTAAAAAAATGGTTGAAAATTTTATTTAAGATTCACACATGAATGAACAAGGGCATACTGTGGTTTATAGTATGATCAGTAGGCAAATATTTTTTCTCAAAATAAATAATATATTCATTGGTATTCAATGTATTAATAATGGATGCAAAATAAATAAGTTATACATCATTTGTTAAGGTTTTATCATGTATTGTTTCATATATAATATATTTTTAGATATTGGACCTCTAAAGAAACTATATTATAGAGGTATGTTCCTAAGTTAATCAATGATATCATACTTTTTTATTGTGTTAGTTATCATTCTATGAGGTGAAGGGGGATTAATAGGAACATTTTTAATTCCATTATTTTTATGCACAGGATAAGGAGCCATAACTCTTTGTGTTGTAATAAAATGGATTTAAAAATCCAATATAAGCTTTGGGTTAATAATGAGATCAATATGGTAGTTATCACTACCTTAAGGTCTAGGTGGAGGGGGAACAAAAGGAAGCATACATGCCTTTTGATGTCGAAAGGTAACCAAAAGCATCTTAGATTGGATATTTTGACAATATATATTACTAAGGAGAGATAATAATTATTCATTATTAATTTCAACTTTAGGTTTATTTCACATAAATTTAACCCATTTCACTACATGATTTGAAATATATTACATATTCTAGGAAAGCAACATGTAATTAAAATAAACATAACTTGAATAAAAAATATAAACTATATATATCCATTTAAGCCATGATTTAATTATGTGAATAAGGGGATATTATAAATTAAATATGAAACCTTAATGTATAAAATTGAAACCCTAAGGACTGACGAAACCCTAAGGGATAAAGTCCTAGGGCTTTTCATGTTCAAAATAATGGTTAGGTTCACTAGAATGTTTTAATTTATTTTGGACTTAGGTAATCTAAAAAGGTATAAAACTATTGAAATTAAGATTACATAAGATATAATATAAACTACATAAATATAAATGGTAAATAAATATTTATTGCACTTATTAAATATAAAAATGACTAAGAGATAAGAAAATTAGCTAATATTATGTTATGTTTTACTCACTGCTTGTGTATAGTCATCTAAAAAGCATATGTGGTTATTTGGCTTAGGAAACTAACTTCTATAATATTATAGGATGCTACTCATAAAACATATAAACATATAGTAATTGGGCCCATCCACTATCTTCTAGAATTTTTTTAATGTATTTTTCTTGTCTATTCTACCCTATATTGATGCATTTATAAAGTTACTTTATGAGTGATTTATTATCCTCAATACTATGCATATATCCTAATTATGTCTTCCTTTTCATTTTTTTATCCTTTATGAAAGTGCTTCAAGGATGTGTAGATAGATATCTCAATGTGCAAGTGGTTTTCCATGTCATTGCCATGTAGTGACCAAGTGAATAATACCTTAGGATTGTATTTTATGTATATATGTATTTTTATAATTTACCCTCATAAATAACATGTGAAACATGCATAGATTGACTAAAAGGAGATATTTGAATTTTTAAAGTGTCCATTGAGGATCTTAGGACACTATCGATTAAGGTGGACACTACTGATAACCACCAATGTTTGATTGTTGCTAATACCACCCAAGAAGGGCAAAAATGATTAGTAATATGGTGACAATATACTTAGGATAATATATCTTTATGGTATAGACTAATAAGATACTATATATGAATTAAAAATAATTGGGTTGGTCATGTTGATATATAGATAAATAGATGGGAGGTAATGTGAATAGGAGTAAAATTTGCAAGCATAAGTCATGTATCTCAAAGGTAGGTAAAATGTGATGTGGCCAAGTTTCCAATACCAAATTTAGTGTCTACAACTAGTAGAAATGGAATACTTAGATGCACCAATTGATAAGTGGTTTTTGGTTGAGCCAAGGGAAATAGTCTAGAATCCTTAAGGAGATATGTGCATAACCAAGGAGATTAATGTGAAAATATAAGAAAGTTAATATTAAAAGAGTTAAAATGACAAGGAGACAAAAAAGAGAATGTATATTATATCCATGTTGAAAGCAAAGGGCATGTTTCTTTTGTTAATTACCTAGTTGATGAATAATATGGAGGACATACGTGAGAAAATTATAGGTAGATTTCAGGAAATTCATGCTCCAAATAATGAACATTATGACCAAGATTTGTGGATTGATTCTTTTGTGAATTATTTGGAACTATGTAACATTTTTATTAACAAAATACATAGGTGAATATTTTGGCCTAAGATTCATGAAAAGATGGGGATTGATAGGATTATATATATATATATATATATATATATGTATATATATATATGTATATATATATATGTATATATATATATATCTATATGTATATATATATATATATATATATATATGTATATATATATGTATATCTATATATATATGTATATATATATGTATATATATATGTATATATATGTATATATATGTGTATATATATATATATGTATATATATATATATGTATACATATATATATATATGTATATATATATATATACATACACACACACACACACACACACACACACACACACACACACACATATATATATATATATTTCATGGTAAATAAATCATACTTTAAACCATTTGGAGTATTAAAGTGGCATAGTTAATCATTATATGAAAAAAATTCAAGGAAAAATTTAGAGTATTTGAGTTGGAAGAAGTAAAAACAACCTAAATTTTATTGGAAGGACATGGTGATATGATAAAAAAAATATTTGTGATTTAAGCATAGCTACATGATATTTTAAAATAAGAATGAAAAGTGGAAATAATTTTGGAAGGAAATCATTGTTCATCATATGTGGAAATTGTAGATGTTGAATAAGATATTATCCATATCTACAAAACTACTATGCAAGGGAAAGATTATTTAGAATCATGGGATCATGGGGTGATAAGTTCTAAAATTAGGATTATACTGTATAATACAATAATTCATACATGCCCAATATGGTGTAAGAGGAATAATAAATGACTAGATGAACATGCATAATATGTGAAGGTAAGTTGTGTGAAAACTATCAGAATGGGGATGTTCATGTGTGGAGTTATAAATAAAAATGTGGGTAGTTAGGATAATGATAAAGAAATGGGTTCCAAAGGTCACTTAGGAACCAAGGAAAGTTTACTAGTTGAGTAGGGGGTGATTAGGGAGGTACCAAAATATGATGGTACAATATGTAAAAAGGCTTACATGTTTGATTTGGAGGCATGCTTTCCTAAAGAGGTAGATCAAGTGACATATTTCATAGTAATAATACAAAATGGTGGGTCACACATAAACCTTACTTACCAATATGTTTTACATGAAAAGAAGGATTTTTCATACAATTTAGTCATAATGATGAGAAAAAAGAGTTCTAATTTTCTCAAGAGAGATATATCATACTAAACACTTAAATATATCTGAGAAGGTATGGAATTAACAAGAGACCATACTTCCAATATTATTGTGGGTGTATATGTTATTTGATACATTGAATTAATGGGAATAAACATGATATGCCATAACTAAGAATAAGAGGGATTTTATGGATTGTGATAAGGCAAAAGATGATTTTACATATCCCTCCCTATTTAGGTCAAAATATGATAAGTTTAATGCACCATTAAAGGTTATATATGTTTTAGTTTTCAATAATGATCCATAAATGGAATATAGGCTCAAGGACATAAACCAAAAATAATATTACATAAGTGTACAACTATTTGAAAAAGGTGAATTCTAAAGGAAAAATTATAGGAAGAGTGTAAGCTATATGCAAGATTTGGAAGATGCACATGTACATAATCCAAGTCATGAGAAATTAATTTTAAATATTGGAAGATAAATAGAGTCATATGATGAGGATGGCCATTTGAATGTGGATACTACTAAAGGAGAGAGTGGATTTCAAGGGGTGTGAAAGATAAGGAAAATTATCTTATGAACCACTATACATAAAAGGATAAAATATGGTGACACAAGAAGAGATATAGATGGATATGGTTAGAGACTATTAGACCAATGTGATGTTTATGCACATCATAGATCCCATTAATGAGTTCAAGTATATGTTCCTAAGAAATTGTCATGAGATTAAAAGAGTCCATGAATCTTTGGAAAAATGGTGATTAAGTTACATGAGGGCATAAAATATATCAAGAAGTGGTCATATAGGATGAACCAAAACCTTTAACCAAAGGTGAAGGAAGAGATAAATAAAATGCTTGAAGTTATTGTGATATGTCTAGTATAATAATCTGACCAGGTGAGTCCTATGATGATTGAAATTAATAAATATGGAAAATTTAAGGATTTTTTTTTGTTTTTTTAGGTTTGGGTATCCTAAAATATTGAAAAACTATGTGCTATCATATTATGTAAAATATATAAATAAATTAATAGTGTTAATTGAGATGGATATTATATATTTTATACTATTTAAATTTAGAATTGATAAAATAAAAGGATATAATTGTATTTAGATGAATTTGGTTATGATTTTCTCATATAAGGTGCTCTTATAATTAGATATGCCTTGTAATTCCTTAGGAACTATGTAGATTAGAAAATAATGGATCAAAACTTGCCTGGATGTTATCACCATAGTCTGACCCCTATTTTAACGAGCACTATCTAGTGTTTACCATTAGTTTCCCTATGCACTTTGTAGGTATGTAACTCCTAATAACCTTGTTCTTACTCCTATAAGTTATTCACGTGTGTGAACTTGACTTTGGTACTATGCATTTATCCTTATTTTCATTATCCTTTTAACCAAACCCTAATTATGATTTTAAACATAATATTTCCCTTAAAAAAAGGGTTAGTATTTTTGGGTTTGAAAATACAAACCACTCCTTTATGAATGGCTTAGTGTTTATTATGCTCAAATACTCTAAAAAGAACTCAAAAAACCCATAATTATCCTACTGATGTGTGTGCTTGAAACAATATGAATAATATATAATGAAATGTATTGTTTTGATCTTTAACACTTATCACAATACAAATTTAACTTTCATGTATTTAGTCTGGGCTCAATGACTTATCCTTTAAGTGGGTTTCATATGTGTATTTCTTTTTGATAATGTGTCATGGGAGTGATAGATGCATTATAAATGTTGTTAATAATTTACATTATGATTAGAACATTATAAATACTTTGTATTTGTAACTAACTCTTGATTATTTCCTACTATGACCAACCCATGAAAGACATCTAGGCCAACCAAGTGGAGACTTCACAATTTAAAAAATAGCCTTTGAGTATGTCTGGACACTAGCAGTAGAGACATATACATATGATAACTAAAACTATCTATTCTTTATTGTGACCCAAGATAAATAGACTATCTATCTAAGATTCTAGGATATTTATTGTATAGACTAGGCTGATCTTGAATGGGTGTATCTAGCGAATAGAGTTAGCCAAGACAATAAATGGGTAAATAAATAGAGGGAAAGTGCACAAGAGTAAATGTATGCAAATTTTAAAATTATGTAAAATTATTCCAAATTTGATGTTGAAAAAATGTCTAATACCAAACTTAGGTGTCTATAGATGCCCCTTTTGATCTAGTTATGAAAATGGTAAATTAAAAGGATAAAAGAAGAAATTTAGAACCTATGATAAATATGTTTAGTATTGATAGGTAAGAATAAAATTTACCATTTTATCCATGCGAAACCTATAATAAAACATGCATATATTAATGTCTTCACATGATAAAAAATCTAGAATAATTTAGATCATTGAATCTATTAAAATTGAAAATCAAAATAATGAATACATCTGATGGTATGTGAAACAATCTTGTTAGTTGTTAGATTTGTTTTAGAGAGTGATGTTTCCACTCAATTTTTCACCCTTGAAGAGGTATTTAAATCCTTCTAAAAATTGAATGGAACATGGGATTACCCCTAGACTTGTGGGTTACCTATAGTAGGGGTAAACCTCTATATTGAAGGGATAACTCCCTGGTTTTGTCTTGATTGCTCATCACATATAATACTAACTCATTTAAATGAAAAGGGAGAGAGATAAAATAAAGTAAACATATAATAATAAGGTGATTTACTAATTATAACTGACCACTACCAACCAATTGCAATTACACTTCAAACAAAATCATAATTTGTACATAACACTAATCT